>JBBPBX010053963.1:0-23652 GCA_038048925.1 Garcialebias charrua
GATGATGATGATGTTCCAGTCCTGATGTAAAGCTGTGTGTCGTCGGCATAGCAGTGAAAAGAAATGTTGAACTGATTGATAATTTGACCTAAAGGCAGCATGTAGAGGGAAAACAGCAGGGGCCCCAGAACTGACCCCTGAGGGACACCACAGGAGACACCGACTGTCTGGGAAGTGGCATTGCCAAGGCTAACACATTCCAGCCTATCGGAGAGGAAAGATCTGAACCAGTCCAGGACAATGTCACAGAGACCGACCTCCACATGAAGACGGTGGAGGAGGATATTATGGTCCACAGTGTCGAAGGCTGCAGTGAGGTCAAGGAGGACAAGGATGGAGGGAGAACCAGTGTCAGCAGCCATGAGGACATCATTTGTTACTCTCAGCAGTGCAGTCTCAGTACTGTGAGCTGCTCTGAATCCAGACTGGAATTTCTCATACAGGGAGTGTTGTTGTAGGTGGTCCTGCAGCTGAGCAGCAACTGCTTTCTCCAGCACTTTGGACAGAAATGGGAGGTGGGAAATTGGGCGGTAATTAGAAAAAATGTCGGGATCCAAATTAGATTTTTTCAGAAGAGGCCTAATGATGGCAGTTTTTAGAGGCAATGGAACATGACCAGATTGTAGAGACTTGTTTATTATTTGTGTGATTAATGGGCTTATTGCAGAGTGATTGGATTTTATGAGAGACGAGGGGAAGGGATCCAGGGCGCAGGATGAAGGCTTCATTTTCTTGAGGATGGTCTCTACCTCACTCTGAGCGACTTCATCAAAGCTGCTCAGGGTCCCAGAAAGCAGACGGGTAGATGGTACACTAAGATCAGGGAGGTTGTGGAGCTGAGATCTGATAGTGTCAACTTTGTTTTTAAATGATGAGAGGAACAGGTTGCATTTTTGAACAGAGTCCTCATGAGTTTGTTTAATGGGATTAAGCAGATGAGTTATTGTGGAGAAGAGCTGTTTAGAGTTTCCAGGGCAGGTGTTGATGATGTTGGAATAATATTTGGAGCGTGCTTCTTTAAGAGAATAGGCGTACGCTTTCTGATGTTCTTTGTACGCTTGCTTGTGCACAGAGAGACCAGATGATTTTACACGTCTCTCAATAGCACGGCCAGTTGCCTTCATCCTGCGCAGCTCATCAGTGTACCAGGGGGCTGAACGGGAGAAAGACACCAGTCTTGACTTCAGGGGAGCATGTAGGTCCAGAAGCTCCTGGAGAGATTGGTTGTAATAATCCACAGAGTCATCTGCAGATGAGTGATTGACAGCGGTCAGGGTGTGAAGATCAGCAGACAAAACCTCAGGGGAAATGTTTTTATAGTCACGGAACTGGATAGGTCGTTTTGGGTTAGAAGCAGGCGAAGTTGAAGGCACTTCCAGGGAGATGACCCTGTGGTCTGAGACACCCAGGTCATATACAGACAAGTTATTAAGTACAGTGTCTGTAATCACCAAATCCAGAGTATGCCCCCTGTTGTGCGTAGGGGCGTCCACATGTTGGGTGAGGTTGAGAGATTCCAAAAGAGACTTCAAATCTGTAGCCAGAGAGGAAGAGGAATTGTCCATGTGGATATTTAGATCGCCAAGAAAAATAGTTTTTACAGGGGAGGTGCAGAAAAAAGTGAGGAGGTCATGTATTTCTGAGTTAAATGAAACATGTGGTTTGGGAGGTCTATAAATCAATATAACGTTCATCAGGAGTGGGGCTTTGAAGTTGAAGGCCAAACATTCAAAAGAAGAAAAATTATGAGAAGACAGATGTGACAATTTTAAATTACTGCGGTAAATTACAGCCAGACCACCACCGCGGCCAGTGCTGCGGGCTCTCTGCAGATAACTGTATCCAGATGGACAAGCTTCATTCAGAGAACTGAACACGTCTGGTTGATGCCAGGTTTCTGTGAGGCACATGAAGTCCAAGTTTTTCTCCAGGATGTGATCATGAATTAGACATGATTTATTGGATAGTGATTGTACATTGAAAAGTTCTATTTTAATGCTAGTTGGTGTAGGAGCTTTTTGAACCGGTTTAAGCAGACTGAAATCCACTCCACGTTTTCCTTGCCACCTCGTGCGCTGCGGACTACAAGGGACTACAGACGCAGCGTTCTGATGACGTAGTTGAGGTGCGACACGTCTCCCGGACGGAATCAATTCAGAGCGAGAATAAACAGATTTCTTTCGAGAGCCTCTATGGATGTAACGAGGTCTACGCAGAAGTCCCAGTTGTTTGATGATGGAAACAGAAGATGGAATGGAGCAGTTGTTAAGTCCAAGCAGCTGCGAAGCGGAGTAGGTCAACATCACGCCAGCCAAACCGGGGGAAGCTAGCACAGAGCTAGCCGCTAACAGCAGACCCACGGCTCCGAGAGAAATAAACAAGAAGCAGTGAGATGTAACTTGAATGAGCATGACTCGAAGAGGAGCACAGGAGAAAGTCCAGAACGGTCCAGACCACACAGGAGGTTGACAGAAGCAGCAGGTAAGCAAAACAAAAAACTGCAGCCACGTAGTTCTCCAAGCAAAGTTTGTGCAAGGTTTGTGCTGGAGTTTGACAGGAGGCAGACAGCCCAATATTCCGGTTAGGAAGTACTAACCAAGCTGTCCGTAAAGTCCTTGATAAAAAATTAAAAAACCACTGAACAAAAGTCCAGATAAACGTCCAAAAATTAAAAATAGCAACAGTAAAACAACTTTTCAGCGTGGAGAAGCGGCGAACATCACGCCAGCGACCTCTCCATTCAAGGTACAGATAGAATCCTGGGTACTCCGGTGTCACTCTATTACAAATGTCAATGCCAAAACTTTCATTTTATTTTATAGATATACTTTTTACACTTTTATACTACTATGCAAAAAACTCAGGACAGTATTACACTTTTGTTATTTCATTTTATGCTTATGTTTATTAAATGTTTAGTGTTTTAGTGTTGGTGTAACTTTTCATACTTTCATACTACTACTATGCAAAAACTACTATGCAAAAACTCAGGACAGTATTACACTTTTATCATTTCATTTTATGCTTATGTTTATTAAATGTTTTAGTGTTTTAGTGTTTAAATGTTTACTGTTGCACCGAGGGACAGAGAGAAATGTAATTTCAATCCTGTGTATGTCCTGTACATATTGCAGTTTTGACAATAAAGTTGACTTTGACCAAACAAACAATGCAAATGTTACATCACTGTAAATGGTAAATGGAGCTTATTTATATAGCGCTTTCCAGCCCCCTGTGAGGAGCCCCAAAGCGCTTTACAATACCAGCCATCCACCCATTCATTCACACATTCATACACCGGTAGTGGTAGCCTGCCTTGCAAGGCGCCATCCAGACCTACCGGGAGCAACTCGGGGTTAAGTGTCTTGCCCAGGGACACAACAACACATGGTGGGCGGACGCGGGATTCGAACCTCCAACCTTCCGATCGGGGGTCGACTGCCATTACCACTGTGCCACGGCCGCCCCTGTAACGTAGCATACAGCAGGCTAACACGGTAGGGCACTAAGTTCACCACTCTTCAACTCATTACATAAATAATAAACATAATGGGAATACATTCTGAAAAATATGGTTATCAAAATAACTTGAAACTGAATTAAGAACTGTTTTATTTAAAAATCAACTACCGGTAATAGCAATCAGTCATTGCATTTGGATTTTGGTTCAACTGAATTATATACACTAATGAAACTGCCCCAAACAAAAAGGATGGGATCTTTCTCTTAATATTTTGTTGCACAACCCATTGGGGCAATCACTGCAGTCAAGTGATCTCTGTAACTCTCTATGACAAGTTTGCTTCTGCCAAACAGTATTTATGAGCAAATGGTCCCAGCTGTCTCAGCTTTGAAGGATGCATTTTTCAGACTGCACATTTCAGATCCTTTCAAAAACGTTTAATAGGATTCAGGGCTCAGAAGGCCACTTCAGAATAGTCCAAAGTTTTGTTCTTTGCCATTCTGGGATGTTTTCAGCTGTGTGTTTTGGGTCATTATTCTGTTGGAGAATCCATGACCTGCCACTGAAAACAAGCTTTCAGACACTGGGCAGCATAGTTTGCATCAGAATGCTTTAATAGTTTTAAGATTTCATTGCACCCTTTTTAGATTCAAGACACCCTGTGCCAGATGGAGCAAAGCAGCCTCAGAAAATAATAGGTCCCCCTCCATGTCTCACTGTAGATGCAGTGTTCTTTAACTTGTACATTTTATCTTTGGGTCTGTGAACACAGAACAGAGGGAACTCCAGTCTGGCTTTTTATGATCTGGTGTACACCACAGTTGTCTTTCACTAAGTCCACTTTGGCTCAAACAGCGATGGAAGGTGAGATCTGACACTGAAGAACCTTAACCTTAGAGTTCACCTCTAATCTTTTTGGTTGTTGTTCTGGGCTCTTTGGTTACCATTCGTTTCATCCGTCTCTTCTATTTCTCATCAAATTCCCCAAAGAGAAAACATTAAATTGAGTAATGGTAATCGCTCTCCTCTAGCTGGGTGATACTATGGGAGGGATTAAATCAGGTAAAACCTGGAGGGAAGAAAAGGGGAGGAAGAATGGAAGTTTTATATTTCACAGTGTACTGTTGAGACATCACTAAAAGATCTAGAAATCTACACATTCCTGTGTTTCTGTCAAAATATTTTTGTTTATCAGGATGAACCATGTTCAGGTTAAATGAGGTAGCGGCGGAGTGGTGTGTGTGTGCATGTGTGTTGTGTGTGTGTGAGAGAGAAAGAGAGAGAGAACAAGAGTGTGAGAGAGTGGGTGGTAAAATCTGGATGCAGGGCTAATAGGGGGCTCATTTAAGAGGTTGCACTGTTAATTTGGTATGGCCCTTTTAGATCATTACCTAGCCCACTAATCTCACTGACACAGGCACATACACACAGATGTTACAGATACAATCTAATTACTCCAGCTCTTAATTGATTAGTAATAGGGGGAGGGTGGCTCACAGGTAAAGAAGGGACTTAGTGAGAATGTAATGAGTCAGGAGGCAGGTGGGGGTGCTCACCAAAGGTTAAAGGCCATGTGCCCCCAGACATAGCAACATGGCTAACCTGGCAAAAAAAAAAAAAAAATGTTATGCCATCATAAACAGAATCCCCCCAAAAAAGATTTTTTTTTAAAGTTATCATAAACAAAGAAACACGCAAAGTTCATGGAGGCTGAGTGATGGAGAGATTGAGTAGCACGTTCAAACTTTACTGGAGCTTGGGGGTTTCTCAAATCTCCTGTCACACTTATTTGGGATCAGCAGAAATCAAGCAGATCCTGCTAAAACTGAAGAATATTCAACGTTATTGCCACATTCTGGCAGGAATTTTTAAAGTGACTGAGCTTTACAATTTACAGCTTTGTAAGAATGCCATTTAAATACAATGCACTTTGACTGTTGTTGATGTTGTTGGATTGCTGGCTGAAAATCACTTGAGCTCTGGTTGGAAGGTGACTGGAATGCTGCACAAATTCAATTCAACTATGTTATTCCTTTGTTATAGACCAGGGGTGCCCAATACATTGATCGCGATCTACCGGTCAATCGCAAAGGCAATTTGAGTAGATCACATGGCAAAATACATGTCAGACTTTTTATTTTATTTTTATTTTTTAAATAGACGTCAGCCTGACAATCCATCCTCACTATGCAGTTTGTCACTTGATTGACAGACAGGGTAGCCAATCTGAGGTCGGACATTTTCTGACACAGGTCACTACACGTGCAAATAACCCCACCAAAAACCACCAAGTTGCCTCCAGTTGATTTCTTCTAATTTAATAATAATAATAATAATGAATTTAATTTATAACGCACTTTTCATTAAAAAAATATCAAAGTGCTACAAAGTGCAACAAAATCAAAGATCAAATAAAACAAGTGATAAAACAAGTAAAACAAGTGATTTAAACTCATTAAAGTGTAAAAAGAGTTGGGGAGCTGGACCAAGTAAGAAGCAAAAAAAATCTACCATTTCCATACGGAATGGGGGACTTTTTTCCCCCCATGATGTCATATTGGAAGTGTGTTTGCCTCATCTGCAAGTGTACCAGAGTGGCATTTTCAGACTATACATACAAACTATGACACTGACTTCCTTCGAAAAAGCAAGCTGAGAAATAAAAAGGTGAAGGAACTAAAATCCCAGTTATCTGGACAGCTGTCATTTTCCCTACAGCTGACCACAAAAGCAAAGGCAGCTACCGAAGCATCATTCTGGGTGAGTCACTTAATAATTAATTGTTAAGTACAAGAAGTCTTTTCAAGACCAAGAGATGGTTAAAGAGGCATTTGTTGAGGCAGCTGACTTGTTGTTCTGAGACGTTAAAAACAAACCAGGTTCATTTTAAAACATGAAGTTCTTCTTCTTGTTTTCAGTTCCTTTGTGCAAAAAATGTAAGCTATTGCTGTGTTTACTTTAGTATTTTGCACGCGAACAGTAAAATTAAATTGTCACTTTTTTAACAAACTTTTGGGTTTTGTCATTTATGTTGCATCCACAGTGAGCTGGGACTTATTCATTCATTCAACCTTTATTTATCCAGGTTAGTCTCTTTGAGTCACTACTAGGACTCATTTACAAGAGAGACCAGTTTTAGACAGACAACATATAAAATACAGTACAGACAACAATAAACTACAGTAAAATGCAATTAAAATAAAAGTAGTGTAATAAAACAATAAATCAAGGTGCCATATAAAACATGGTAAAATACATAAAACAGGAATGTAAAACAAATAAAGAACACTTAATATGTTTATAAGTAAGTAAATGTTTTGTATTTTATAGTAGGTAGATCATTTGGGCTTGGTCATTTTAAAAGTAGCTCACACGCTATAAAAAAAAGTGTGGGCACCCCTGCTATAGATTCTGTGTTTTGTCCTGTTCTCCACAAATCACTCTCTACAGAAAATGTGTGAGTGGGCAGTGTATCCTGAGCAGCTGTTCCAAATGACAACTAATCACTCCACTTCCCATTTAAGGCTGCGCTGGACCATAAATCTTTGTTGGATCATTGATTGTCACATGATGACATCATCCTACAATCCCTTGAGTAATCTTAGGGATAATTATCTAAATATGTGTTCTAACGAATGCACTTACCTGTGTCCTCCAAGAATTCCTTGTGAGCTTCAAACCTGACTGCTTCACTTTCACACTAGACCTGCCTATAGTGTGATGATTGTCTCTAATGAAACCTGCTGCTGTTGTTGGATGTAACTGGGACCCTGTGTACACAATTTTGTTCCACCACATGTATCAAGTGCGATGTGAAAGACAATAAAGTCAGCAGGAAAATAAAACCCTGCTGTTTCTTGTTGATCACTCAAAATAACTTCTGCTTCACGAACTGAAGCCAAATCGCTAAAATATCAACTTTTAAATTGCTAAATTCGTCTGATGCGTCTGCATTCTCCACCATTGTTTTACAATGCGCGTTGGAGCAGGCATCTGGACGTGACGTCACAGTCACGTGACCGGAAATATCCGGATTTACCGTGTAAAAAAAACGGCGCTAATTTTAAACTATTTTTTAGAGGAATTTTCATTAATTTAACATTGTTTTAGCAAAAACGATCATAGTTCAATGTTAAAATATATATATGTTGTGCCATTTCATGGAAAGTTCAAAGATGATGTCAGGGGAGCTTTAAATGCTGCTGTTATCTGTGTTTGCACCAACCAAGCTGCTATTCTGTAGAAGAAACGTTCACATTCGGATGATGTCGTTTCTTTTTTTTTTTTTTTTTCCATTTATAGATGGCCTCCCTTCACACCTTATAGCCATCCTCTCACTCCAATATGTATTTTTTTTTTTTTAATAGAGAGAAAGAAAGAAAAGAGAAAGTGAGACAACAAAACAACAATTGTCCACAGAAAGAGCACAAGGCAAACACACCAAACCTCCGTCCACAATCCTGCAAAGCACATGACAGAACACAGCAACGAAACATACAAGCATAAAGACTGATAATATTCATGACCTTGCAATAGATTTCTATAAATACACATACCCATACCTACAAATATATATACAATATACATACATATATATTTATATTCATTTATATACCCATCTACATACATCTACTATACATCCCTGCATCCATTTGTGTGTGGTTGTGAGCATGCATAAGTGAATAAGGTTCCTCCAATAGAACATTTAGTAGCGACTGTGAAGCATCAGAGACCCGTCCCCCCAAAGCCCGAGACAGACGAAGGGGCGATCAAAGCCCAAGACCCCAGGAAGGACCCCGAGCCCAGAGTCCCCAGGACCACCCGAACAGGACGAGCCACTCGTCCACTCCCCAGATCCGACCAAGTGGAAGAACCGGACGAACCCCACCAGGGACCACACACAATGACCCCCCGGGGTCAACAGCGACAATACACAGGCCCCCGCCGGAGCCCGCTGCACCGACGTAGCCCCAGGGCCGGTCACCGAGGCTCGGGCACCGGGGACGCCCATCCCTCAGGTCCAGACCTGACAGGACCAGAGGACCCGAGCCCCACCAGGCAGCCACCAGGCCGAGCTGACAAACGCCCAAGCGCCCAGCCCCAGATAGTGAGGGCCCCAAGCACGCCCGCAGGCAGAGGAACACCCACCAGGGGGCCACGTGGCAGGAGCGCGACACTGGGTAGCCTCAGAAGTATCAGAGAGGGGGCAGTCCAAGTCCCAGCCTGACACTTAAACATTCATACACAGACACACTCATTCAGACCCACCCTCATCCTCACCCTCAGTCACAGAAAGACAAACAATAACGACACGCTCCATTCATAATCCCGATGCACACTCTATACCCCCTAGGTCCAAGACATGTACCTGCTCCCTACATGGGGCAGCCCACATCCAAACCCAGGAGGTAGACCCATTCATTCTGGGGTGGAGAGCAGCAGACGTCCAAGATCCGGCACACCCCGCGCCCTGCCGACAGGACAGGACAGGACACCCGAGTCCAAGCAGCCCCAGAGGGAGCGCCCCGCCCACGGCGGATGATGTCGTTTCAAGTGCGTTAACAAGTTAGACATGTTGCCTGTTGCAGAACCAGTCTCCGTGAAACAATGTCGATGCACAGCTTCGGATTTGCACTTGTCTTAACAAGAAAGCCCTAATGTTCCCAAACAGGAGACCACAACGAGATGCTAGAATGCTAATGCTGCGTGTGCTGCAAGATAATAGCACTGTGCTGAAACACACTTAGGAACTTTAATTCCACGTGCATAATCTCTCGTTAATAAAATGTAATGAGTGTAAAAATAACCGAAACGGTACGCACGTGGACCGAATCGAACATGCTGTACCGAAATAGTTCAATACACCCACATGTACTGTTACACCCCTAAATGGTGGAATAGGGATATTTCCGTGACAGACTGAGCAGAGTTGGGGCTGAGCAGGAGCAATGAAAATAGGGCATAACTTTAACTGTGCTTTAAGTTTGAAGAGTGACACAATTGGGTGCCATGGGTCAATAATCAAAACTTTACTTAAGCATCAACAAACAGTGGGTTAAAACATGGAACATATTGAAAGTACAGTATGCTTTTTAACACAGAGCTAAAAGCTTTTAGTTTAGTTACCAACTGTGAATACTCTGGCTTCTACTCCTCCACCTACACCAGCTCCCAGCTGAACATGGTCACCAGCGACTTCCACTACCCAAAAAGGAACAAGCGGATAAAAATAATGGATGGATGGACAGACGGGTCAGCTCATCACTAGCTGTGTGCATCTCCGCACCTGCTGCCATTTGCGGTAAATGAAGTAGCAGCATCAACAAAAGCCGAAGCGAGTAGCTTCATTTCAAATAGCCTTGTTCTATATTTTTCCATATGATTTTGCTTAAGCAAAAAAAACTGACATGGCCGATTTGCACGGGATTAACAACACATACATTCTCTGTAATTATAACAAATCGCTTCTTCTTCTTCTTCTTTCGGCTTTCCCTTTTCAGGGGTTGCCACAGCGAGCCATCCTCCTCCACCTCACTCTGTCCTCTGCATCCTCTGTCCTCACTCCGACTACCTTTCTAAACTGAATCCATATATCTCTTCTTTGGCCTTCCTCTTTGTCTTTTTCCTGGCAGCTGCATTTCTAACATCCTTCTACCAATATACCCACTGTCCCTCCTCTGGACATGTCCAAACCATCTCAGTCTGGCCTCCCTAACTTTATCTCCCAGTTGTTCAACATGTGCTGTACCTCTGATGATCTCATTCCTGATCTTATCCATCCTTGTCACTCCTAAGGAGAACCTCAACATCTTCATTTCTGCTACTTCCAGTTCTTTCTCCTGTCTTTTTGTCCATGTCTCTGTCTCCAGACCATACAACATAGCTGGTCTCACCACTGTCTTGTAAACTTTTCCTTTGACCTTTGCTGACACCTTTTTGTCACAAATCACTCCTGAAACTTTTCTCCATCCACTCCATCCTGCCTGGACTCTCTTTTTCACCTCTTTACCACATTTCCCATTTTCCTGGACAGTGGACCCCAAGTACTTGAAGTCCTGCACCTTTGTGACCTCTGCTCCTTGTAGCCTCACTGTTCCACTGGCCTCCCTCTCATTCACACACATGTACTCTGTCTTACTACGGCTGACTTTCATTCCTCTTCTTTCAAGTGCATACCTCCACCTCTCCAAGTTCTCTTCCACCTGTTCCCTGTTCTCACCACAGATCACAATGTCATCTGCAAACATCATAGTCCATGGGGATTCCTGCCTGACCTCATCTGTTAGTCGGTCCATCACCAGAGCAAACAAGAAGGGGCTCAGAGCCGATCCTTGATGCAATCCCACCTCCACCTTGAAGCTATCTGTCACTCCTACAGCACATCTCACCACTGTCCTGCTGTCTTCATACATGTCCTGTACCAGTCTAACATACTTTTCTGCCACTCCAGATTTCCTCATGCAATACCACACCTCCTCTCTTGGCACCCTGTCATATGCTTTTTCTAAATCCACAAACACACAATGGAGTTCTTTCTGACCCTCTCTGTACTTCTCTATCAACATCCTCAAAGCAAAGATGGCATCTGTGGTGCTCTTTCTTGGCATGAAACCATACTGCTGCTCACTCTTGTCTAAGTCTTGCTTCCACAACTCTCTCCCAGATCTTCATTGTGTGGCTCATCAACTTAATTCCCCTGTAGTTGCTACAACTCTGTACATCACCCTTGTTCTTAAAAATGGGCACCAGCACACTTCTTCTCCATTCTTCAGGCATTTTCTCACCCTCAAATATTCCATTAAATATTTGAGTCAAAAACCTCACTGCCATCTCTCCAAGACATTTCCAAACCTCCACTGGTATGTCATCAGGTCCTACTGCCTTCCCCTTCTTCATTCTTTTCAGAGCTTTCCGGACTTCACCCTCACTAATCTTTCCCACTTCCTGGTCCACAGTTTCTATGACCTCCACTCTTCTTTCTCTTTCATTCTCTTCATTCATTAGCTCCTCAAAGTACTCCTTCCATCTTCCTGTCACACTCTCCTCACTTGTTAGAACATTCCCATCTTTCATAAGCCTAACCTGCTGCACATCATTTCCAGCCTGATCCCTCCGTCTTGCCAATCGGTATAACGCCAGAAATACACTACACGCGTTGCAGCTCCGCCCCGCTCCGGTCCGACCTCCGCAGCAAATACGCACCCATTATAATCAATGACAGAATTTACACTGGCTCCGCACGGCGGCGGCGAGCTGCGGAGAGCGGACGGCAGTCCGTCAAAATTAGAAATTTTTCTATTTCTGCCGGACGCCGGAGCTGTGCCGGAGTCAACTTTTGAAGATTACGTCGCACCAACAGGAAAAGGAACGAGCACAACTTCCGTATTTACAAAATAAAATCACCACGGGCGGACTAATCCTAGCTCTATACGGATTTATTTGTACAAAAATGCTGTCAAACTATCATTTATGACTACGCCTACAAACGCAATACAAGAAATAAAAAGAAATACAAGAAATAAATAAAGTATTTTATTCTGAAATGTAATACATCACTTCCTGTTGCTCAAACCATGTCCTGTAGCTCATTTACGAGAGAATATCAAGGCAGCAGTATCTACAGTTGTTCTCTTTCTTCCACCGAGTGAATTGTTTTGTTCTGACTTACTTATTTATCACTTGATTTATCGCGCGATCTCGCAATTCCCGCGCATGCGTCTCGGAGCAGCGCATCCACTCGGACCTGAGCTGAGCGCAGGTAGTGGAAATTGGACTTGCACAGCTGCGACCTGCGGAGCGGGGCGGAGCGGAGCCGCGTGTAGTGTATTTTTGGCGTAAGTCCTTCTCGCCCTCTTTAGTGTCCAGTCTCCCATACAACTCACTGTACGCCCTCTGCTTTGCCTTAGCTACTTCCTTCTTTGCTCTATGTCCCATCTCCTTATATTCCTGTCTCCTCTCTTCAGTCCTCTCACTGTCATATTTCTTCTTGGCTAATCTCTTTCTTTGAATGGCGTCCTGCACTTCACTATTCCACCACCAGGTTTCCTTATCATCCATTCTCTGTCCAGATGACACACCAAGTACCTTCCTACCTGTCTCTCTAATTACTGTTGCTGTAGTAGCCCAGTCACTTGGAAGCTCTTTCTTACCACCCAGAGCCTTTAACAGCTCGTCTCTGAATTTCTCACAACATTCTTCCTTCTTTAGCTTCCACCATTTGGTCTTCTTCTCTGGTTTTACTCTTTTTCTCTTCTTCGCAACAACAGTCATTCTACACACAACCATCCGATGCTGTCTGGCCACGCTCTCCCCTGCCACAACCTTACAGTCTCCAATCTCCCTCAGGTTTCCTCTTCTACACAGAATGTAGTCGACCTGCGTACTCCTTCCTCCACTCTTATAGGTCACTCTATGTTCCTCCCTCTTTTGGAAATAGGTGTTGACTACAGCCATTTCAATTCTCTTGGTAAAATCCACCACCATCTGTCCTTCCTGGTTTCTTTTCTTGACACCAAACCTACCCATCACTTCCTCATCCCCTCTGTTTCCTTCACCAACATGTCCATTCAGGTCTGCTCCGATCACCACTCTTTCCTCCCTGGGAATACTCTCTATCACTTCATCCAAATCTTTCCAAAATGTATCTTTCTCCTCCCCATCACATCCAACCTGTGGAGCATAACCACTGACGATGTTTAGCATCAGACCTTCTACTTCTACCTTCAGGCACATCACCCTATCTGACACTCTCTTCACCTCTACTACATTCTTTGCCAACTCCTCCTTCAGGACCACCCCTACTCCATTTCTCTTTCTATCCACACCATGGTAAAACAGTTTGAACCCTGCTCCAATGCTGCGGGCCTTGCTGCCCTTCCACTTGGTCTCTTGGACACATAAAACATCTACCTTTCTTCTCTGCATCATGTCAGCCAGCTCTCTACCTTTGCCTGTCATTGTCCCCACATTTAGAGTTGCAACACTCAGTCCTACATTCTTCACTTTCCTCTTCTCCCTCTGTCTCCAGACACGTTTCCCTCCTCGGAGTCTTCAACTAATTATAACAAATAGCATGTGGTCCATGTGAAAAATTAATCCTTTGTGAATAGGACTATAGAGTGTAATATTTAGTTTTACAAATAATGAAAACACAAAACTCAGTATCTCAGAAAATTTGAATATTCCACAGTTAGCTTTTGGTACATTTGGCAATGTGGGCAGGTGCCAAGTCCTACAGGAAAGTGAAATCGGCATCTCAATAAAGCTCGTCAGCAGAAGGAATCAAAATGTGCTCTAAAACGTGCTGGTAGATGCTGCGTTGACTGTGGACTTCAGAAAACACAGTGGACCAACACCAGCAGATGACATGGCCCCCCAAATCATCACTGACTGTGGAAACTTCACTCTGGAGTTCAAACAACATGGATCATGTGGATATCCACTCTTCCTCCAGACTCTGGGACTTTGATTTCCAAATAACATGAACTATTTATGTTCTCTCTCGGGTGAGGAGAGGGGCGGATGATGATGATGATGATGATTTATTTGTTTTCTCAGGGACAGTGCACAACAATACATTGACCTACAAAAACAGGAAAGATGCATTGTGCCAGGTTATAGTAATAATACAAATTACCGCCTGTAGTCCCCGGACAGGTTGATGTTTAACAAGAGTAACGGATTTTTGTAAGTGGATGAGAAGGAGAGGGGCGGAGCTGTCTACTGACCACTACCTGGTGGTGAGTTTGCTCCGATGGTGGGGGAGGATGCCGGTCAGACCTGGCAGACCCAAACGTATCGTGAGGGTCTGCTGGGAACGTCTGGCAGAGTCTCCCGTAAGACGGAGCTTTAACTCCCACCTCCGGGAGAGCTTTGAACACGTTCCGAGGGAGGCGGGGGACATGGAGTCCGAGTGGGCCGTGTTCCGCGCCTCTATTGTCGAGGCAGCTTATCGGAGCTGTGGCCGCAAGGTTGTTGGTGCCTGTCGAGGTGGCAACCCTCGAACCCGGTGGTGGACACCGGCAGTGAGGGATGCTGTCAGGCTGAAGAAGGAGTCCTATTGGGCCTTTTTGGCTTGTGGGACCCCGGAAGCAGCTGATAGGTACCGGCAGTCCAAGCGGCATGCGGCTCGGGTGGTTGCTGAGGCAAAAACTCGGGCGTGGGAGGAGTTCGGAGAGGCCATGGAGAATGACTTCCGTACGGCTTCGAGGCGATTCTGGTCCACCATCCGGCGTCTCAGGGGGGGAAAGAGGTACGAGACCAACACCATTTATGGTGGAGGTGGCGTGCTACTGACCTCAACTCGGGATGTTGTGAGTCGGTGGGCGGAATACTTCGAAGACCTCCTCAATCCTACTGGCACGTCTTCCACTGAGGAAGCAGAGCCTGGGGACTTTGGGTCGGGTTCTCCGATCTCTGGTGCTGAGGTCGCCGAGGTGGTTAAAAAGCTCCGCGGTGGCAAGGCTCCGGGGGTGGATGAGATTCGCCCGGAGTTCCTTAGGGCTCTGGATGTTGTAGGGTTGTGTTGGCTTACGCGACTCTGCAATATCGCGTGGACATCGGGGGCAGTTCCCTTGGATTGGCAGACTGGGGTGGTGGTTCCCCTATTTAAAAAGGGGGACCGTAGGGTGTGTTCCAACTATAGGGGGATCACACTCTTAAGCCTCCCTGGTAAGGTCTATTCAGGGGTTCTGGAGAGGAGGGTCCGTCGGATAGTCGAACCTCGGATTCAGGAGGAGCAGTGTGGTTTTCGTCCTGGTCGTGGAACACTGGACCAGCTCTACACCCTCAGCAGGGTCCTGGAGGGTGCGTGGGAGTTTGCCCAACCAGTTTACATGTGTTTTGTGGACTTGGAGAAGGCATTCGACCGCGTCCCTCGGGGGGTTCTGTGGGGGGTACTCCGGGAGTATGGGGTACCAGGCCCTTTGATAAGGGCTGTTAGGTCCCTGTACGACCGGTGTCAGAGCTTGGTCCGCATTGCCGGCAGTAAGTCAGGCTCGTTTCCGGTGAGAGTTGGACTCCGCCAAGGTTGCCCTTTGTCACCGATTCTGTTCATAACTTTTATGGACAGAATTTCTAGGCGCAGCCAAGGTGTTGAGAGGATCCGTTTTGGTGACCTTAGAATCGCTTCTCTGTTTTTTGCAGATGATGTGGTCCTACTGGCTTCATCAGTTCGTGATTTACAACTTTCACTGGAGCGGTTTGCAGCCGAGTGTGATGCGGCCGGGATGAGGATCAGTTCCTCCAAATCCGAGGCCATGGTCTTGAGCCGGAAAAGGGTAGCATGCCCTCTCCGGGTCGGGGAGGAGGTCCTGCCCCAAGTGGAGGAGTTTAAGTATCTCGGGATCTTGTTCACGAATGAGGGAAAACTGGAGCGTGAGATCGATAGGCGGATAGGTGCAGCGTCCGCAGTGAAGCGGGCGCTGTACCGGTCTGTCGTGGTGAAGAGAGAGCTGAGTCAAAAGGCAAAGCTCTCAATTTACCGATCGATCTACGTTCCCACCCTCATCTATGGTCATGAGCTTTGGGTTATGACCGAAAGAACAAGATCTCGGATACAAGCGGCTGAAATGAGTTTTCTCCGCAGGGTGGCTGGACTCTCCCTTAGAGATAGGGTGAGAAGCTCAGTCATCCGGGAGGGACTCGGAGTAGAGCCGCTGCTTCTCCACATCGAGAGGAGCCAGTTGAGGTGGCTCGGGCATCTGGTTAGGATGCCTCCTGGACGCCTCCCTGGTGAGGTGTTCCGGGCACGTCCCACCGGGAGGAGACCCAGAGGAAGACCCAGGACGCGCTGGAGGGACTATGTTTCTCGGCTGGCCTGGGAACGCCTTGGGATTCCCCCGGAGGAACTGCTCCAAGTGGCTGGGGAGAGGGAAGTCTGGGCCTCCCTACTTAGGCTGCTACCCCCGCGACCCGACCCCGGATAAGCGGAAGAAGATGGATGGATGGATGAACTATTTATTTTAAACTGAAAAGAGGACTTTGGACCACTGAGCAACAGTCCAATTATTTTTCTCCTCAGCCAGGTATAACACTTCCGACATTGTCTCTGGTTCAGGAGTGGCTTGACTTATGGAATGCAACATGTGTAACTCATGTCTAGGTCATGTACCTAGTGCAATGTACCTAATTTTAATGACATCTTCTTATCCACAGACACTGGTGATTCTGTGTTGCTTGTCCTAACATCCGCTTTTGACACCATCGACCATGAGATCCTCATTGCTAGGTTGGAGCAGTGGGTGGTCATCACAGGGTCAGCCCTCAATTGGTTCAGATCCTACCTCACTGACAGATCCTTTTGTGTTTCCATCAACGATTTTAGTTCTGCAGTGGCAGCACTAAAATGTGGGGTTCCGAAGGGGTCCATCCTGGGTCCTCTCCTATTCTCCTTATACCTGCTGCCACTTGGTGCTATTTTCCGGAAACACAACATACCTTTCCACTTCTACGCTGATGACTGTCAAATTTACTTCCCCCTAAGACACAATGGTAGATGCTCTATTCAACCTCTGCTCGACTGCCTGGCTGACATCAGGGACTGGATGGCTTTAAATTTCTTAAGTTTCAATGAAAAGAAGTCTGAAGCCATGTTGTTCCCTCCCAATGACACAATCACGAACCACTTCATCGACCTTTCTGCTCTAGCCCTGTCTGAAAAACAAAAAGTCACAAATCTGGGAGTGATAATGGATCCTTCCATGAAACTCAACAGTCATGAAAATATGATCGTTAAATCCTGTTTTTTCCAGCTGAGGCTACTGTCTAAGCTGAAGCCCATATTATCAAAAAATAACCTGGAGACAGTAATTCATGCATTTATTGCATCTAGGCTTGATTACTGCAATTCACTTCTGTTTGTTAATTGGTATCAGTCAGACCACCATTGAACGACTACAACTGGTCCAGAACGCAGCAGCCCGATTTTTAACCAGTACAGGCAAAAGAGAGCACATTACACCAGTCTTGGCCTCCCTGCATTGGCTACCGGTTCATCTTCGAAGCCAGTTCAAAATTCTCCTGTATGTCTTAAAATCGCTGAACAGTCTCCCCCCACCTATCTCTCTGATTTGCTACAGCTGTATGTCCCCACCATGTGCTCTGAGGTCAGCGGACCAGTTACTTTTAACAGATCCAGGAACTCGTCTTAAACCCAGAGGTGACAGGGCGTTCTCTGTAGCAGGCCCAAGATTCTGGAACGAGTTACCTCTGCTCGTCTCGGTTTTCAAATCCCGTTTAAAGGCCCATTACTTTTCTGTTGCTTTCAACACCAGCTGATCTGTGTTTTGGTCGTTATATTTATTATCTGCAACATTTTTATGTCTATTTTTTGTACTTCATTGTGTGTGTTGCCTGTTGGTTGTTTGTTTGTTTGTGCAGCACTTTGGTTGGCCTTGTCGCTGTTTTAAGTGCTCTATAAATAAAATGGTATGGTATGTCTATTTCACACCCTAATCAGCTGATTAGGGTGTGACACCATGGGGTTCTGATATTATATTATATATCAAAAAAGGCGTTCAATACAGAACAACTGGACTTTATTTGTAACAAACAAGACGTTTCGCTCATCATCCGATAAGCTTTCTCAATGTAAAATGTTATCGGATGATGAGCGAAACGTCTTGTTTGTTACAAATAAAGTCCAGTTGTTCTGTATTGAACGCCTTTTTTGATTTTATCATGTCCTGGACGACTGAGAATCTACATCAGCATATATTATATATCTCTTCACAGTATTAAAATTTTCTGAGACAATTAATTTTGTTTTTTCATTATTTGTAAGCCATAATCATCAAAATTACAAGACACTAGGGCTGTGTAAAAAATATCGATATTGCGATAAATATCAATTTTTCTTTCCTAGAAAAAATTTGATATTCATCTGCAAGTATCGTACCTTTAAAAAAATATATATAAAATAAATATATATATACACAGGTACAGTATATATATATTTTTTTATTTTTTTATTTTTTGCTTTTTGAATGTCCAGAGGACCAGACTTAGCTTTTTTAGATACATCTGCATCCCTGGTACCAGTGTATCCTCAGAGAGTGTCTTCTCCACCCCTGGAGATATCATTACTGCACAGAGAAGTGCACTTCTCACAGAGCACGTCGATCAGATTCTATTTCTAAACAAAAATCTGAGGAGAATGTAGCTCACTTGGTCTGCAGAGTAGACTTTCTGTTTAGAGTTCACTTATTAGTCAGGGTCTATCTACAGGCCTTAAGCTGCTCTGCTAAGATGGGTGCATTTGAAGTTAAATGTTCTTCATTACTTGAATTATAGACTGTTTTGGAGAAGTCATATTACTGTTTACTTACCAAGCACTTAGAGTGATTCCTTCAGATGTTAAGTGTCAAGGTTAAAAAGGTTTCAAACTATTCAGAGCAGGGCACTTGGTGCACTTTATTTACTTTACAAATGCATGTAAGCTACAGTTTTTACTGTTTCAATTGAAAGAAACATGTTTTCTCACCACTTCTTTGATTCATTTTGTCCAGCTGTCGACTTTAAGTCTGTGTCCATGTCCAACCAGAGCCAAGTATTGTGTAGTTGGTGCTTTTAATCAGTTTTCAGTTAAATTAATTCAATCCAAGTCTATAACAGTCTCAAAATGTCACCAAAATCACTCTGTCCCACTAAAATCGTTCAGAAAATTGCAATAGTGTATTGAATTGTATCGTTTGTTGAATATCGCAATATATATCGTATCGTGAGCAGAATATCGTGTATCATATCGTATCATGAGATTACGGTATCACTACAGCCCTACAAGACACAAAGGCTTGGAATATATCACGCTGTAATGAATCGATATACACGAGTTTCACTTTCTGAAGTGATTGACAAAAAAATAAAATAAAGCAACCTTTCACGATATTCAGATTTTTAAAAATGCACCTGTAAATGCTCAATAACCCTGTTGGTCAATGATTTTGCACAATTCCAGTTTACCATTAATTACTGCACTGGATCTAAAAATCTCAAACCTGCTGTTCTCTCCCAAAGGTTTTCCATTTCTGATGACCCCAAGGACTAGGAATATCCTAGCCTTTTTATGCACTATAGGTATGCTTACCTGGAAAATTGAAGGAGTCATGAAACAAGCTCAACAGATGAACTGTATCCTATTAACTTTTTGTATCCGGGGACTAATCACATGAAAGAATTTACTCAAAGGTATTTCTGGTAACCTACCTTGTCTCCTGGTATTAAAGAGTTTGTCTCAGCCTGTCAGGTCGATGCCAGGAATAAAAGCAGTAACTGCCCGTCATTAGACCTTATGTGATCAAATTAATCATTAATTCATCTGCTGTCAAACTCAAACATCCTACATCTATGAAGTTCCACCCTACATTTCATGTGGCTCAAGTTTAAATAGTAAATGGACTGCATTTATATAGCGCCTTTCCATCTTATCGAGATATTCAAAGCACTTTAACCGGTTTCTGACAGCACACTGCCCTCTGGCCACTTGCCCCATCTATTCAGAAGAATAAGATAAGATAAGATAAGATGCCTTTATTAATCCCACAGTGGGGAAATTTACATTGTCACAGCAGCATAGAGGACAGGGACCAGTTCAGAAAAATGTTAAAAAATCTCTATATACATAAATAATACAAATTAGTACAAAAAAACACTGAAACAGTATAAAACAAAATATAGCTACTAAGAGCAGCGCGTGTTGTACAGTCTGATGGCGGCCGGAAGGAAAGACCTACGGTATCTTTCCTTCACGCACTTAGGGTGCCGCAGCCTGGCACTAAAGGAGCTGCTCAGGGCTGTCAGAGTGTCATGCATGGGGTGGGACGGGAACACCAGCATGCGCTGAAGCTTGGTCCTCATTCTCCTGTCAGCCACCACCTCCACTGGGTCAACATGACACCCAAGGACAGAGCTGGATTTCTTGAGGATCTTGTTCAGTCTCTTCCTGTCAGCAGTAGAGATGCTGCTACCCCAACAGACCACTCCATAGAAGATGGCTGATGCCACCACAGCATCAAAGAAGGTCCTGAGAAGAGTCCCCTGCACACCGAAGGACCTGAGTCTCCTCAGTAGATGCAGTCTGCTCAGTCCTTTCTTATAGAGGGCAGCAGTGTGGTCAGTCCAGTCCAGCTTGTTGTTAAGATGAACACCCAGGTACTTGTAGGACCTCACGATCTCAATGTCCATTCCCTGAATGTTCACTGGCACAGCAGGAGACCGTTTGGACCTGCGAAAGTCCACCACAAGTTCTTGTGGGACAATGGACAATGTTCAAGACAAAGGTCTTCAGAAACAGCTGGAATATTCTTTATGCTCTGGGAACTCTAAATAGAAAGCACGTGGCCATCAGGAAACCTGCCAAGAGTGGCTCCTTATACCACAACTACATGGGCTCAATCTCTGTGGTCCTTATGGCCCATGTGGCTGGAGACTTCAAGTTCCTCTAGGTGGACATTGGTGCATGTGGAAGTATGTCTGATGCTCAGATATTCACCGTGTCGGACCCCAAGGACTGCCTTGAAGACATGAGCATAGCATTTTCTGAGCCATGCATTTTCTGACCTCAAGATGACAAACCCATGACATACTTTATCCTGGGAGATAACGCCTTTGGAATCAGGACATTGTGATGAACTCATATGGTTGCAGGAATCTTCAGAGGGAAGAGAGGATCTACAACAATAGGATCTCCAGGGGTCAATGTGTAGTGGAGAATGCATTTGAAATTCTGGCCCAATAATGGCAAGTCCTACTGACCATCATGCAGAAAAGGCCTCCATTGTGAAGGACATCCTTGAAAGCTGTGTCGGCAGGCACCTTCAGGATCCTAAATATCAAATAAAGTGTTGACGTTTTGATGTGCAGCTTGTGCGCTCTAGTATGTTTTTAAAAATCAGAACCATCAGTTCTGTTGTTTTATCTCCTGTCAGTCTGAGCCTCAGAACAGGCTCAGAAAAAGATCAATCATCCAATTTCAGACAAACACAGTTTTAAACATTTATAGCTTGAGATTTTGCCAAACCGTTCCATCCTATTTCCAGATGTTAATCTGATACTGGAACAGAGAAAAATGGTCTGTTTATCTGGACTTCAGCAGCTGCTAAAAAAGCTGAGACTTTGTGAGTGTGTGAGAGAGAAGAGGCTCAGTGATCAGTGGTAATCCCAGGGATCAGCTCTCCTTTTGTACTTTAACATCACTGTTTAGACACGTGTCTGCAGGTTAGTGCCGTGCGTTTGTAAAGGTAAACTGACCGTACTCAGCTCGGAGATGCTCAGGAATGTGCGGCTCATAACCTTCTTTTTCTGGAACTTCATCAAAATCGTCGTCATCGTCATCATCCTCTTCATCTGAGGAAGCCTTTATCTGCGAACGAACAGGTAATTAATGTATGAACGTAGCAGATCTCTACAGAACAGAGCTCTGTGGGACAGGAAGATGTTGCTCAGGTGCACAGTTAATGATGCTAATTAACAACAACAGACTAAAAGAATGACCATTTTTCACATCAATAATTAAAGCTTCAGTTTATCAGTTTATCATAAAAAATGAGAGAACTTCAAGCTAGTCTGAACAATAAGTCCATTCATCCCAGCTCTGGCTCTGTTCATGGCTCGATTACTACATGTTTACTGCACATGTGAGCACCTCACAGTCTGTGAGGCACAGCTGACCTGGTAGCTACCTCCACCTGGTCTGTGGGAAGTCAATGGAAAAATCAGAATTCAAATATAAATCAAATCCAAAGTGTCTGCTTTTGTTCTGAAACTGGCTTTTTCACTACTTTTTAAATGCTGAAGCTAATGTGTTTTCGCCTGCAGCTTTCTGTGTGCTTCAGTAGCAGCAGGAACACAAGATCTTTCACATCTAAGTCTTTATTAGTTAATGATTTGATAAATAATAGCCATATTGATTTGTTTTGTTTTAAAGAAACCTGGCTACAACAAAAATATTTTGTAAGTAAAAATGAATCTAATTCTGCTAATTGGTTAGATTTTCATACTCCTAGAACAACAGGTGAGGTGCAGGAGCAGATGCTATTTTTCTGTCAGGATTACTGATATATGCTAAATCGTTTATTAGTTATAATTATTTTAATCCCGTAACCCCAAGTCTTTCATATCCAAAAAGGAAATCAGATTTATTTGTTGTTACATTTGTCCACCAGACACCTACTGTCAGTTTTTTCTATATGACTTATTATTGAACACTGATAAAGTTATTACAGCAGGGGCTTTCAAACTTCATGCAGATGTTAAAAGTGATAGCTTAAACATAGCCTTTAATAATTTAGTAGAATTAATTGGTTCTACTCTAAATGTCAACATACCTTTTCATTTTCTTCATCAAACTCTTGACCTGGTTCTGACATTTAGCATGTCACTTACCGTAATAATGCATCTCACAACCCTGTTCGGTCTGACAAATTTTTTTTTTTTTTATTTTTTTTTTTTTCCATTTATAGATGGCCTCCCTTCACACCTTATAGCCATCCTCTCACTCCAATATGTATTTTTTTTTTTTTTTAATAGAGAGAAAGAAAGAAAAGAGAAAGTGAGACAACAAAACAAAACAAAACAACAAAACAACAATTGTCCACAGAAAGAGCACAAGGCAAACACACCAAACCTCCGTCCACAATCCTGCAAAGCACATGACAGAACACAACAACGAAACATACAAGCATAAAGACTGATAATATTCATGACCTTGCAAATATTTCTATAAATACACATACCCATACCTACAAATATATATACAATATACATACATATATATTTATATTCATTTATATACCCATCTACATACATCTACTATACATCCCTGCATCCATTTGTGTGTGGTTGTGAGCATGCATAAGTGAATGAGGTTCCTCCAATAGAACATTTAGTAGCGACTGTGAAGCATCAGAGACCCGTCCCCCCAAAGCCCGAGACAGACGAAGGGGCGATCAAAGCCCAAGACCCCAGGAAGGACCCCGAGCCCAGAGTCCCCAGGACCACCCGAACAGGACGAGCCACTCGTCCACTCCCCAGATCCGACCAAGTGGAAGAACCGGACGAACCCCACCAGGGACCACACACAATGACCCCCCGGGGTCAACAGCGACAATACACAGGCCCCCGCCGGAGCCCGCTGCACCGACGTAGCCCCAGGGCCGGTCACCGAGGCTCGGGCACCGGGGACGCCCATCCCT
>JBBPBX010053964.1:0-12120 GCA_038048925.1 Garcialebias charrua
AAGAACTGGAAGTAGCAGAAATGAAGATGCTGAGGTTCTCCTTAGGAGTGACAAGGATGGATAAGATCAGGAATGAGATCATCAGAGGTACAGCACATGTTGAACAACTGGGAGATAAAGTTAGGGAGGCCAGACTGAGATGGTTTGGACATGTCCAGAGGAGGGACAGTGGGTATATTGGTAGAAGGATGTTAGAAATGCAGCTGCCAGGAAAAAGACACAGAGGAAGGCCAAAGAGGAGATATATGGATGCAGTTAGAGAGGACATGGAGGTAGTTGGAGTGAGGACAGAGGATGCAGAGGACAGAGTGAGGTGGAGGAGGATGACTCGCTGTGGCGACCCCTGAAAAGGGAAAAGCCGAAAGAAGAAGAAGAAGAATACAGTATACTGTATATATAAGCTATTTGATAAAAAAAAAATCAGGTTTTCATGTTTTGTTTTATGTGACTATACACTGTAGTCCTTCGACAAGCAGCAACATTCCTCTGATGCGGGTGGTCCAGTCCATCAAACATACCAAGAGACGGAGCTCCACTATGGTGAAGGAGGGCTGGATGGTTCATTATACGAGCAGAGACAACCTGGTAAGACTGATGACCCCAAACATCTAAACAGATGACTGTGCTTAGTCTGTAAACTCCTTTGTCCATACTTTTCTGAGTTTACTTCAGCACAGGTTTTTTACCTTCTTCAGTAAAAACCTACACCTTTGTATTAGTAGTAATTGTTTCGAACTATGTTATTTATTTATTTTTGTCTTCTTTAACAGCGGAAGAGACATTACTGGAGACTAGACAGCAAGAGTTTGAGTCTTTTCCAGAACGACACCGGAGCCAAGTTCTATAAAGTAAGCTTAAACAATAAAGATTCATTTAAAAAAATTTAGGAAACCGTTAATCCTTGCACAGTTTAAGAATTAAGTAAACTATTTCTCCAGTGTGAAAGTTATTTTCATTGCTCTAAGGCGGTGGTTCTCAAACTGGGGTTCGCAGACCCCCGGGGTTCTGCGAACCAATGCTTGGGGGTCTGCAAAAAATACCATTTTTATTTTATTTTTTACAAGCACGTAGATGTTTAACAACCCGTTAAAATACACCAAAGTGCAGGAAATCACATCTACTTTATTCAAAGTTTTAAAAAGTAAAAGTTTCCAAGTGGTTTTTGATTAAGTTCATTTTCCTCAAAACTGTAATTTTTTGGAAGTTGAAATAACATTTTTTGTTAATTAAGTGCGTCTTGAATGAAAATTACCCAATGGTTAAAAGTATAAAAATTGCATTAACACTATTAAAGAACAGATCTTAAGTATTTATGTTACACAAATATTCCCATTGCATTAAAGAGACACATTAATGAAAATAATTTGATAAACATGAGGGTTTGACGGGAGTCCCTGAAACTTTTTCTCCCCTGTAACAAATCCCTAAACCTAAAATATTGAGAATCCCCTGCTCTAAAGAACTAGAAATTTGTTATATTTTATTATTTTAGTACTGTTTTTATACTTGACCTTTCCATTTTATGATTGTATTGTATTTTATGATTGTGTACAGCACTTTGGTCCTGCTGGGTGCATAAAGTGCTCTATAATTAAAGTTGGCATGGTATGGTATGGTATTTTCAACAGTGGCACAAATATTTTGTGTGGATGTTTTCACCCTTGCGTGGTATGTAAATCAAAGCCAGTGGGAGTTGTGTGACTCAGCTTAAGAGCGGCCGTGTTGCAACTGTAAACTACTGTGAGGTCACCGCCAGACTGCTGAAATTTCCCCTGTGCTTTTTCGTTCTGCAGCCCAGTTTCTTCTCTGCATGAGTACTGAAGGGTCACATCACTCACAGTTGTGTTTTAGCTGCTGCTCACTTTACAGATAGGACATTTAAATGGCACTCAGAGGCCTTTGGCTGTGAGTGCAACGCTGCAATTTAAAGTGTAAAATCAGTTGTGGCATTTGTGCGACACTTCCCTCTCAGTAGCAGTTCTGTAGTTAGTTATTACTCAGCTGCAGGGGCTATAAAGCACTTATTATACTTTGAGGACAGAGGGAGGAAACAACAGCCTGGAAGGTAAAGACTTCCCCATGTGGGTTTAAAGGTTTCTGCATATGGAGGAGAGCTGAACATATTTTGGAGTTAATTTTGCCCTTTTTTTTAGCAGCAGGATGAAGTGCATGTGCTAAACAGGTGCCTTTGTTTAATAATAATAATAATAATGAATTTAATTTGTAACGCACTTTTCATGAACAAAAATCTCAAAGTGCTACAAAGTGCAACAAAAACCAATGATCAAATAAAACAAGTGATAAAATCAAGTAAAATCAATGATAAAACAACAAAAATCAATAATAAAATCTATTTAAAAAACGATGATAATATCAACTAAGATCTGGAGTCTTGCCTTTATCCTTGCTGTCTATTGATATTATAGGAAAAAAAGAGGAAAACTTCTCTCTCCCTCCTATCTCAGTTATTCTGTCACACCCTAAAGCCCCGGAGAGGAAACCTCAGTGGGGACAGACTCCTGAGGGTGTGTTTACTGACGACTTCATGTGGTTCTTTATTATCAACTTGGCACTCAACTGCATTTAAAATGTCCAAGGAGCAAATTGAAGGGTTGCTGCAAATTTCTTTTTATTCATCCGCGATGGAAATTATAAGATGATTTCTTGTACCTAAAGCAGAAAAAAAAACATTTTTTATAAAGATTTCTTTCTGATTCGTTAGCCCCAATCTGTATCTACAAGTAGAAAATGTCCTGAGGATGTTGATTTCTTTGAAGTTTCTTGCGTGCTGCTCATCAGTGTGTGTGGCTGCCCCTCTCCTCCTTTCTTTATACCTCCAATCTGATTAGTGGTGGTCGTGTGGTGGCGCGCACGCCAGGCATGGCAGCCATTTTCACCATTTGGAAGCCATAAGGGCTCCCCGTTTGAAGATGGGACCCCTGTACTTGTGGCTTTCTCTGCAAATCTTTTTTTTTTTTTTATGGGGTGAGGGTTTTTTTCTGTCTCCGTGCTGTCACTCTGAAACATTGGACACACACATGCCCACTCACACTCTTGCCTGTGGGGTGGGAGGGGGACAGTAGCTGCCTTGTCTTTCGTCTCAGGGGCTCGCGGTCACGCCAGCGGCTCGTGCTCAGATGGGGCCTCTGGCTCGTCCTGCCTTGTAATCAGGGAACCAGAGCACTTCAGCTGCCGCAAAGCCCGATCACGTGACCCGGTCCCGCTAACCACAAGCACTTCACTCAATACTCTGTGGTGAGCCATGCGGCGGGGACAGCGTGCGCCTCTCTGAGGCCCCATTGGCTGGAAGCTCTGTGTTTTTTTGTGCTGTTTGACCCTCCCTCCTGTCTTTGATTTGACTGTGAGTTTAAAGGAGAACTTAGCTGTGCTGCTTTCGGTTTGTGCTCATAAGAGAAAGAAGAGGGAAAGAAGAAGTTTTGAGCTTGGACCAAAGCGTGTGAAGACTGTTGGGAGTTGTGAGTGTCTACCTGTCTGCAGATTGTTTAGCTCGTCATTGATTCCTTTTTTATTGTTATTTTTTTTTATAACTTGGTCTGTATTTCAGGTGTAATTATTAATAAGTACAAATATGAATGAACAATGTATTTGCTTGTGTGTTTAACGTTGTCATCTATACTGTACCTCTATGTTTGAGTAAAAATCAAGAAAGAGCAAACCCATGTTGGGTGTAAAGCTTCTTTTTTTAATTTATCTTCTGTTTCTCATCAGTCATCCCTCCCTGCCTTCACAGGAAATCCCTTTGTCAGAGATCCTCCAGGTCGAACCCTTCAGGGACTTCAGTAATCTGGCTCAGGGCAGCAACCCTCACTGCTTTGAGATCATCACAGCCACCATGGTCTACTATGTAGGCGAGAACAACGGCAGTCTCTACCACAGCCCGGTTCTGGCCGCTTCAGGGGTTGGCGTGGAGGTGGCCCAAGGCTGGGAGAAGGCCATCAGACAGGCTCTGATGCCTGTCACCCCTCAGCCCAGCGTAGCCTGTGCTGCGGGTCAGGGCAAAGATCACAGTAAGATGAATTTACCAAAAAGATTACAGGTAGTCCCCGATTTACGAGCGAGATCCGTTACAACGAGGCGCTCGTAAACCGGAAATCTCGTAATTTGGAACGGCCGCCATTTCTCTCGTAAATCCGGAATTTCGCTCGTAAATTGGAACGGTTTTCGCTAGCGCGACTAAAAACACTCTATTTTCATCCAAAAACTGCTTATGAGTGCATAAAAATGATCGGAAACGTGTGTCCATATGCTTAACTAACTAACTGTGGTGAAAAAACACATGAAAACTCAGTATTTTTTTCGTTTTTTCCAAAAATTCGCAGCTCGTAAGTCTGGAACCTCGCAGATCAGAGCGCTCGTAAATCGGGGACTACCTGTATAATAATTCAAAGATGGCTTGTTCTTCCATTCTGCAGGATTTGTTTTGTGGTATCACTTTGCTGAGTTTGTACCTGCGAGGCTTGTGGCAAATGAAATTTTACTCATGTTATGTCGGTTGTCTTTTACCTTCCCTAACATTTGAGAGAAAGGGGAAACCCTGCTTTGTATAGGCCAACAGAAGTGAGAGTGCGAAGTCACTGTTCGGAGATGACGACTGTGCAGAAATTAGGCTTTGCTCTCATTTGTCATGACAAAGATTTGATAAACATAAAAAACTGTTTTTATTTATTATTATTTTAACAGATACTGTATGTGGGTCAGTGAGTCTCTTAATGCTCTTTAGGGGCAAAGAGGAAGTCTGACACTTAAAACTACACACTTCAATTCAAAACATAATTCATACATGTTGGTTTAAGTTAATCTATTAAAATGGTTAATTTGTACAAACGTGAATTGAACTTACTGCATGCAGCTGCAATAGGACTGGGTGTTTTTGTGGGGGAGGAAAATAATAAAAAAGTAATGGAATGTTAAAAATGCACCCCGTGCTGGAATTAGTTAAAGATCCACTTGCTGCTTAATGCTTGAGTAAAATGGTGTTTTCCCAGTTATTTAATGTGGAAACATGTTTTTTCCTCCCCTTCTTCAGAAGAGCTGTCCATCAGCATCTCTGTGTCCAACTGCCAGATCCAGGAGAATGTGGTAAGTGGAGTGTATATTTCTTATGAGAAGCTGTTACACAATTTCCCAGCAGCAGCAAATCTGCACATCCATGTTCTATTAAAGTTGCTGTTGTGGTAAAAAAAAAAAAAAAGAAATAGCAACTTACTGTTGCTTTTAATAACACATCCAGTGGAAGTTGTTCCACAGCATGAATGGGGAAGCTGCATGCATTTTTTTTTTTCCGGGGGAGTGGGGTTGGATGAAGGTCATGGGCTTTTCTATTCATTTCCACTTCTGCACCGAGTGAAAGTCAAACATCAGGCAATACTCCCAAAATATTTTGGAAAAGCAACAGTTTTGCTAAAGCATAGATGATGTCATTGTTGATGATGCTGGTCTTATCATGAGACAAGGAAAACACAGTCATTAAGTAACAAACTACTCTATCTGTGTAGGACATTGCCTCGGTGTATCAAATATTCTCTGATGAAGTTCTGGGATCGGGTCAGTTCGGCATTGTGTATGGAGGTTTGTTCCGTTCTTTAAGTAGTTACTCTTAAGGGTAATTGTAAATTGTACTGGATGACAGTTTGAAGGCTTTTAAAGTTGTTCTTTTCATCAAACTGGTATATTTTAGGAAAGCACAGAAAAAGCGGCAGAGATGTGGCCATCAAGGTCATAGACAAAATGCGATTTCCTACTAAGCAGGAGAGCCAGCTACGGAACGAAGTGGCCATATTACAGGTAAATGACAACCCAAAGCTAACAGCGTGCTCAGAATTTAGAAGAACAGTTCATCTTCAAATGATTTATCTCCTTTTTGTTAGAATCTGCATCATCCAGGTATAGTTAACCTGGAGTGCATGTTTGAGACCCCGGAGCGGGTGTTTGTTGTCATGGAGAAGCTGCATGGTGACATGCTGGAGATGATCCTGTCCAGTGAGAAAAGTAAACTACCAGAAAGGATCACCAAGTTCCTGGTCACACAGGTTTGTGCTGCCGAAAAAGAATCCTCTCGTCACTTCTTATCTCACACTTTCTTATTTATGATCAGGTTTCCTCTTGATTTCTGTTAGTCATATAGCTAATATTAATATTTCACTGAAAGGTGATAATGTTTTTGCCTTCTTAGTTGACCGTAGCAAACACCAAAATGGTTATAGCCCAGTCAGTTTTAGTCGGTTTGGATACTGAGCTCAATTATGGTGTTGAGAGTCATTCACAACACAAACAACGTGCACTAAACACAGTGCAAGCTCTGTTCTTAAAACGTTGGCATTACCTGCTGGAGTCAACTCTGTTTGTTAGCAAAATATCTCATAAACTAGTGGATACAACTCTCAGAGATAAATCACTGGTGGTGCATCTCCATCTAAACTTTTTTAGTCATCTAACTGACAAGGGCTGCCACAGCTGATCAACCTTTGCTTAGACATAAATGTCTATAACTGAATTTTTCAGATAATGAGATAAAATTTGGTGTGATAGTAGCTGGCAGTTATTCACAACACATAATATACATGCTAACAGATCATACAATATACAGGTAGTCCTCGACTTACGACGGAGATCCGTTCCTGCGCGGCAGCGTAAACCGAATTTTGACATAAGTCGAAATATACGTACATACTGCACCATATACATGTACAGTACTGTATTACCAAGCACTTAGCCTATCCTAACACAGTACCCTACATAATTATCAAAAAACACATACATTTGGGAGCCATAATGAAGGGAAAAAAGAGTTATGGCCTACTTCCTCCGTCCATCGGCCGTATTCTCTATTTGTTTACGACGTAAAACCGCGTTCACAGTACAGTTTTGTTTTGTTTTTTGAATGTCCAGAGGACCAGACTTAGCTTTTTTAGAGAGTACAGTGTAGCATTCCTCCGCCGCTACGTTTACTACGTAAAACCGGAAACTGCGTAACTCGGCTTTTCAAAATAAAATTTCAAAATATATATATTTTTTATTTTATTTATTTATTTATTTTTTATGGGAGATGCGCCGTAACCACGAAACGTCGTAACTCGAGACCGTCGTAACCCGAGGACTACCTGTATTACAATATCACATGGCATTGCACCAAGTGATATTTTCAAGGTTTGACCTAAACATCGACAACACTATTTGTAACATTAAATACCGTAATTTCTGGACTATTGAGCATACCTGAATAGAAGCTGCACCCACTAACTTTAAAAATAAAATAAAATTGTACATATATAGGCTGAACTTGTCTATAAGCCACAGGCTGTAACATGAGATATTTACACAGAAAGTTGTTTTTTTACTTTTACTTAAATACGTACCGGTAACATACACAAATACGTACAGGAATTTTTTTCTTTTTCTGAACAGTGCCTGTAACATGTCTGGTTAAAAATTAATTAAAAAAATAAAATGCAGTAGCTTGCCAGGAAAAGTCATTGATCGCTATCTTCATATTCATCCTCCTGTTCACTAAAACCACTAAAGTCATCTTCTTCAGTGTCAGTTTTGAACAGTCTCAGAATTACTTCATCACACTCATCCTCAGTCTCTTTCGTTGTCACTCTCACGTCACTTTTGTCTCGAGGCAAATTCACACTTGAGCTTGTGCTGTCGTCCTCATCACGCTGCAGTCCAACCTTTCAAAACCCGTTGGTGATAGAGAACTTTTTGGCACTGCTCTGCTGTCAGGATCCACTGCAGACTTGAGAAAAAGCTGCTCTGTGCATGCAGACAGTGTTTGTAAACGGTTTCTCGCCGCTAGTGATCCAAACCTCCCACTGAGCTCAGAATGCCACTTTAAATGCATGATTCACATTTAAGTCGAGTGGCTGCAAATACTTTGTTGTGCCCCCAGGGATCACGTGTTTCACGGGACATGTTTTGGACAGCTATGTAAGCACCCGGGTGCGACAAAGCTAAATGTTTTGGCTGCATGAAGCTTGTTAGCTCATAAAAATCCATAAATTTGCCACGTCATTGTATAAGCCACAGTGTCCAATGCGTGTGGAAAAAGTAGCGGCTTATAGTCTGGAAATTACGGTAATCTTAGTTTAAACTTTGCCATTAAAAGTGACAGGCGATATTCATTCCTTGAAGAAATGCTAGGCCTTTAATGTTTTATTCTTTTAAGTCCACTTAACTTTTGCTTCTAATTCCTCAAGTTCTATACAGGTAGTCCCCGATTTACGAGCGAGATCCGTTACAACGAGGCGCTCGTAAACCGGAAATCTCGTAATTTGGAACGGCCGCCATTTCGCTCGTAAATCCGGAAATCCGCTCGTAAATTGGAACGGTTTTCGCTAGCGCACCTAAAAACACTCTATTTTCATCTAAAAACTACTTTTGAGTGCATAAAAATGATCGGAAACGTGTGTTTATATGCTTAACTAGCTAACTGAAGTGAAAAAACACATGAAAACTCAGTATTTTTTTCGTTTTTTCCAAAAATGTGCAGCTCGTAAGTCTGGAACCTCGCAGATCAGAGCGCTCGTAAATCGGGGACTACCTGTAGTTGCTTATTTCTTTCCGTGTCGGGTTTTGTTCTGTGATGAAGCTCCACTCCATCTTTTAGGGCCTGTTTCTTCTAGTTGTGGTGAGCTGATTTAGGGGGGTAAATGTTTACGGTAATGCCATCATGGCCTCCTCTCCAGCTGTGGATTACAGCCTACAGTGTGCTCGCGGCTTCATGGCCTGATTGGAAGAGCCGCGAGGCCCCCAGGTCTTTGTGGATTCTGGGTCCCAAACAGGAGCAAGGCCATTAACAACAACCCCATTAGCGGTAGCGGGCCTGGCTCTGATGTGGCTGCGAAGGACTTTTGTTAAATATGGGGTCAGGATTGGGGAGGCAGGCACATTGTGGTTTTGGTGCAGAGCCATGGGTTTGTGCAGCGAGATCTTATGCCAGGATTTTGAAAATACAGATGAGATGATGAGATCGTATGCCTTTATATTAAGGTGCTGGTCAAGCTGGAAGTATTTAAAGGCTTTTTTGTATGCTTTTATCGCCGCTATATTTCCATATGTCTTCACAGTGGTTTCTATTGCACAGATTCTGTTTATAACATTAATATTTAGATGTATGGAGTGAAATCTGTAATTATTGGACTTGTGTTTCCATCAGATCCTGGTGGCCTTGAGGCATCTGCACTTCAAAAATATTGTTCACTGTGACTTGAAGCCTGAAAATGTACTACTGGCCTCTGCAGAGCCTTTTCCACAGGTAAAAAAAAAATAGAAATAAAATGAAAAACAGAGCATGGTTTGGTTTCCTTTTACAGGCGTTTTTGTATTTTATTTAATTTTTTCTATTTGTATATTGTAGGTAAAGCTATGTGATTTTGGCTTTGCTCGCATCATTGGTGAGAAGTCGTTCCGACGGTCAGTGGTGGGCACCCCAGCCTACTTGGCTCCTGAGGTGCTGCGCAGCAAAGGCTACAACCGCTCCTTAGACATGTGGTCAGTGGGCGTCATCGTATATGTCAGTCTGAGCGGGACCTTCCCTTTCAATGAGGACGAGGACATTAACGATCAGATCCAGAATGCTGCCTTCATGTACCCACCTACACCCTGGAAGGACATCTCCGCAGAAGGTAGGACAGCAAAGTGCAGTCCACCTGTGGCTGACTTCTGTAAACAGTTGTGGCCTGGTTTCACCTGCAGTTTGGTGTCAAACTGAGATTCAGACAGCTCAGGAACTGTTCTCCCACCTACATGTCTGGGCCATCTGAACTTATCTGAGTTTTCTGTCTGTGGTGGAGATGAATCACTTTCGGTTTTCCTCAGCTTCCTACATGCAGTCCACAAAGCTTCTGTTCGCCTGCATCTTTACTTGTCACTGTAACTGTAAATGTAGTTTGTTTATTTAGTCTGAACATTTTTTTTCTTCACAGCCACAGATCTGATCAACAACCTTCTCCAAGTGAAAATGAGGAAGAGGTACAGCGTGGACAAGTGTCTCAGCCACCCCTGGCTACAGGTGACATATTTTCTTCTTGTCTTGTCTTTAATACGACAGCTGTAACTTGACCAAATCTCATATAAGTTTTCTAAATAGCAGGGAAACAGGAAATGCTAAGACATGTTGGTACATCTATGGAACACATTTGGCTAATTTTAAATTAGAAAAGAAAACACTGTTTTCAACTTATTCTGAGGACATTATTTATTTATTTATTTATTTATTTATTTATGTGACATTAATTCAAAACAAAAACATCTTAGATAACCATACAAAGAGAGAATATTAGTCCTACTAATAATACAGTAGTCCACTGTTTATTGCGGAATTTAGTGGATCCTGATCTTTTTGTAAGATATTCCAGGAAGCAGGAGCAGAGTAGGAGAAGGCCCTTTTGCCAAGTTCAGTCCTCACTGAGGGAACACTGCAGGTCATACCTGTCAAGTTTTGGATTTAAAAATAAGGGAAATTTTCTGCCGGGTACGCCGAGCCATCCCACTAGCCCAGGGATCTACAACCTTTATGATCAAAAGAGCCATTTCTGCCCCTTTGTTCACTAAATTAAACGTTTCCGGAGCCACAATACCTGCTACAACTGGGATTCTCAACTGGTGGCCCACAGACCACTTTAAGTTTGTTAGAGGACAATTTTCTGACCGGTAGTTTTCTGGCCATTGTAAAGCTGAAAATATCTAATGATTTGTTGATATTTTTACATTTTAGACTAAAAAAGACCAGATTATCATAAAGAAGGAAAAATAATGTGATCTTTCCCAATTAAAAAATAAAATAATGAACTATGTAGGTCTAGGTAAATTATTTTAATTGTGGAAAAATTAAATATCCTACTTCGAATAAATAAAGTTAACTTGTGTTTTACTCCTTCTATTAGTTCTAGTATTCACACATTTGCAAAGGAAATGACAGGAAAAACTGCTAAAACTAGCCCTTTTGTTGTTATAAGAACAAATAAAATTCAGTTTAAAGTTAGTTTTGATCAAAGCTTGGAAGAGCCACTGCTGAGGGACCAAAGAGCCGCATGTGGCTCCAGAGCCACAGGTTGCAGACCCCTGCACTAGCCCAACCAAAGTCCAGAACCCCTTACATTTTAAGACAGGTTTACAAGAAATCTAAAATAACTACCTATCAGCCTCTTTCAAACCAGTTATGTGATCACAATCTGACAGGCTTACCTTTGTGCTTGACGGATTTTTCATGCTGACGGACATCATTCCTTCCCCCATGAGAGAGAGACACTAAAGTCGCGGTTACAAATCTTAAAAAACGCGTAATAAACTTTAGGAAAGTAAATTCGCTGTCCCATTTTTCAACATATTTACACGAAGTCTTAACTTTTTTGGCAGGGACGCGTCCTCTCTCGTTAATTCTCGTTACATCCATCTCTCTGTTTTTCCGGGTTTGTTCTCGACCGCGCCGGCAGTAACATCGCGAGAACTGCCACCGAGGCGACTGCAGGTGGCAGTTCTCGCGAGGCTAGTGACAGAGGCACCGGAATGTTTTTTTGTTTTTTTTAAATAATATTATAATACGGGAGATTTCCGGGAAAATAATAATTCGGGATCACGACGGGAAAGAGGGGTAAAATACGGTAGTTTCCCGGCCAAAACGGGAGACTTGACAGATATGCTGCAGGTAATCATGTCCTGAGAGTGCATGCTGTAGCTGCACTCACGCAGAGACATGTAGGAGATGTATGAAGGCAGCAGACCAAGAAGTGATTTAAAGATGAAAATGTACCAGTGGAAGAGTCTGCGTGAAGTTAATGATGTCCAATGCAATATTCTAAACCAGGGGTGCTCACACTTTTTCAGCATGTGAGCTACTTATAAAACAACCAAGTCAAAATTATCTACCGGTACCCAATACAAAAATGTAAAACATATAATTATCTTCAAATGTATTAAGGATTCTTTTTATGTACAATGTATGTTGATGTACCTTGCATAACTATAAACCAATATTGCACAACACATAATAAATCAGGGGTCACCAACGTGGTGCCCGCGGGCACCTCAGTGTGGTGACAGCAAAACACAGCTTTGAGTAGGCAGATGTTTCTCACAATGGCATAGATTTCATCTCAT
>JBBPBX010053964.1:12138-23652 GCA_038048925.1 Garcialebias charrua
GACCATAAACAGGGAATTTTTTTAAAAACAAATCTACACCCCCCGGGATTTACACCTATGGTTTCTCATGAGGCATTTTTAGGTGTGGAGCTCTTGAAAGAAGCAATGATGAAATATGTGAAAATAATTTATTTAAAATAGTAAAATATGTGATGATTAGTTAAAATGGTTTTATATATAGGCTACAGCACTTTGTTGCAGCTGTGGTTGTTTAAAAGGGCTTTATAAATAAAGTATAATTATAAAAAATGCTGAGCATCAATACTAATGTCACATCTAAAAAAGCTAAGTCTGGTCCTCTGGACATTCAAAAAACAAAACACCCAGCGTGACTCACCTGGAACGATGCTTCGGTGGCGCTTTCACTTTGAAGTTTGGTGAGTAAAAAAAAAGTCCACCTCCCATTCCGTTTGAAAGTGAAACGTGGTCCAGGTTTCTCACTCATGTTTTAACAAGGGCTTAACAGGTGCTAAATTATTTTAAACTATTTATTTTAAATAAACAATCCACGCTGCTCGTGCAGCTCATCTATCAGTCAATTGTGTATCATGTCTAATCTTACTTTGAAAATCCGCGGAAGAGCGAGTCCGCCAAAGTCAAACCGCCAAGTAGCGAGGGACTACTGTACTGTTGTTATAGTGCGTGGTGGAGCAGAGGTTAGAAAAGGCAAGCCTGTGATCGAGAGTTTGCTGGATTGAATGCCCTGACTGTTACATAAAATAATAAAAAATATGTGGTATATGTGGTAAAACTGTATTATTAGTCTTACTAATAATACAGTAGTCCCTCATTTATTGCAGGATTTAGGGGACCACGCCCCCAGCGATGAGTGAAAAAACGCGATGTAGGGATACAGTAGTCCAAGTTCAAGTTCAACTAAAATAATTTGAACTTGGATGCAGGTGTGGGTGAAGCACCCACACCTGCATCCACCCTCATTTACCCCATTCTGGGTCCTTGACCAACCCCAGCTGCTCCCTGGGTGCTTTAGATGGTAGCCCTCTGCTCCCACATGTGTGTGCTCACATGTACGATGGGGAAAAACAGAGAATTTATTTCCCCATCGTGGATCAATAAAGTATAACAATAATTGAAAAAGAATGTTGAAATAAATGTTACACTCGGTCAGCGTTTGGATCCAGAGATATGGTTTGTAAATGAAAAGTAAGCCTGTTCCTCAAAGTTAAGAGATCTTCTCAGTAAGTTTGTGTTCTGACAACAATTTCCTGACAAAGGTTTAATCTGTTGCTTTTTTTTTCAGGATTATCAGACTTGGTTGGACCTGAGGGAATTCGAGACTCGCTGTGGCGAGCGCTACATCACGCACGAGAGCGATGATGCACGCTGGGAGGAGCACGCGGACGAGAACAATCTTGCTTACCCTAAACATTTTATCATGGCTCCCAACCTGGACGACATGGAGGAGGACCCCTAGTGGTTAATAGCATGTACTGCATCATTTGTAATAAGCACAGGGATTGTCGCGGGGACTTTTTGCCAGACGCTTCGGGAGCAGCAGAGTTTCCCTCCAGAACTGTTTGTTGTGAAAACAGATCAGAGTTGATCGAGTGGAGATCTCCTCTCCAGATGCTTTGAAAGTGGGAAAAAACCCGACAGACTTTGTAGCGCGACACGTCGCCACAGCGAGCAGGTGGAAAGCCGCGTGTCACAGAAACGCATTAAGCGACCGTCAGGAGAGAGGAGCGTCCTTCCTTCCTTATTGTAAAGTCTGCAAACATTCCACGGACATGGCCGAAAGCCAAGCCTGAAAACTAAATATGCTAATGTACGGTAGGTGTAATTCTGGACAGCGTTGCACAATGGTCCTGATGCACAAGATGAAATCAGCAACCAAAAGAATTCCCTAAACCAGGAGTAAGGGCTCTTTCCTCAAGGGATTTACAGTCTGAGAGCTCATTTGTTCTCCGGAACTGTTTGTGAAACCGCCCTTTGGCTTGAACTGGAACCGTTACCTACGTTCTTTAATGTTTTTATTTTATTTTATTCAAGATTGTGAATTTCTTGTGAGGACCGTATTCCTTTACATGTTAAATGAAGCCAACACACCTCATCAACCTGAGGCTAAAGCAAGCAGTGGATTCCTGATGGCAGCATCTGTCTATCTTCTTTTCTTTGTGCAGTTCTGAAGCATTCTGCAAAAGTGTTTATGTTCGTAGCTACATAAAGTTTTCATAGTCTTTGCTTTTTTATCTGACCCAACTCTACATCATTTCTGTCAAGAACAGACAAGAAAGAGTCCACACAGGGATTCATAGCCCTACAGTCTTGTAGTTTGTCCTGTTTGGGAGCGTGTTTCAGTTTTCATTTTGTCATTTTCCCGCCTTTTTTGCCACTGGATTGGCAGATGTCAGTGTTTTGTATATTTCAGTGCATACCAATGGAATTAAAACTCGAACAGCGAACAAACCGTCTGTTTTAAAGCTCTCCGTTTCTTTGTGCTGTTTCTGTAAAGAGTTAGTGCAAAGACCAGCTTTAGATTTGTGCACAGAAACACCTGAGGCTTGTATTTTGTGCATCGTGCCGAGCGATGATTACGGCGTGTGGTGGTTTCACTTGTCAGAAACCATTTTCAGCAGCTGGATTTGATTGTTGAGCCACACCGAGCAGTTTGCTCACCGCGACGCAGTAATGACACTGTAAAAGAGGGTGGTGGGGAACAGGGTGGGGGGGCTTGTGGAGGACTTTGAAATCACTCATGATAAAAGCCCCAGGACATTTATTTGATTCTAGCATCAAATAACTGCTCGGCTCCAGTCTGAATGAATAAAAAGTCCTTTCTTTAAAAACTGCTTTTGAAGAGAATATGTCATTAAATACGAGTGAAAAGACATCTGTTGTTATGTTAGAACAATTTTAATTCCAGCTGAACACATCTAGAAGTTATGGCATGCCTTTTAGGAAACAATTTCTGTTTTTACTGAATATGTGTTTATAAATGCTTTCCTCCATCTGTCAATCTAAAGGTTTCAAGATGACCTTAAGAAACTGCTGCAGGGACATTTAGGCACAGATGACTGAGGTGTTTTGAGCATGTATTTATTTATTTTTGTCTCATTTTATTTATTTTTTTATCAGGAAAAAAATATTTATTTATTTTGCTTTTATTGAAACAGAATGATCCCATTGAGATATGTGTTTCCTAAGGGAGTCAACATGGCGACGTAAATACGAGCAGGAAAAATAGTTCAGTGTAAAAGTTTTGTTTTCACAATAATAATAATAACCTATTAGAAATGTCCATATAATATAAAATGAAACAAAAACTAAACATCAGGGAAAACATAAAGTCATAAGAACTAGGGAATATTTAATGAGATGAGCACATAAATGATATCACCATCAACACAGAAAGAAAGAAATACTGAATAGTTTTCTTTCTGGCTGCAAAGGAAAATCTTTAAAAACTAATAATGTTGTAAACGTGAAGATGTGAAAACAAGTTAAAAAAGTACTGTATACAATAAAACCTCTCAGCTAGCAAGAAGTCTAAAAGTCAACAATTCTTATTTTCATTGGTATTTTCATTGCACAAGCACAATTTAAAATTGACATTCTTCAGACATTTTTAAACATTATACTGTATCCTGCCGTAAAAGCAAACCATGTGAAAACTACACATAGCACTTTAAAAAGTCAGGCATTTTACATATATTATTAAATGACCACTATTGAAGTTTTAATTAATGGTACATTCTTTCTCCTCACTGACATTATTGTAGTTTTGTGTGCAAGAAACCAACAAGACACAAACTTCTTTAAACTGGGAATTTTTAACGTGTCATATTGTTGAAATTGTTCAAATTAACTCCCTAAAAAAAACTTTAATTGTAATGACAGAAAACATACTGTAGTCAGCAATGTATAGTTTATGATATGAAGCTTCATTTTCAATAGATGGAAAATGCTTACACAGTGCATTGCATTTTTTTTCTCAAGGAAACAGTTCTCTCTGTCACCAGTAAGTGTCACTCTCGGGTGGTTCGTTCACTTAAATGCCTGAACGCTTTTCTGCGGCAGTATTGTTTAATAATCATATATACAGTAATATAAATCAAGAATTTGTCCATATACATTAAGTTTTTTTATTTTTTACACACAGTATTTGATGTTCCTCCTACATTTTTGACATTTATAACAAACTGGTGCAGCCATTTGACTAACAGTATGAATAAAAATATATTTTTAAATTTCATGAATAAAAATTATTCTAAATGAGCAGCCTTTCTCTCTGATCCAAGTGTGTATGTGTGTGTGTGTGTGTGTGTGTGTGTGTTGAGCAGCTTCTCCAATTCTCAGCTCTCTTACCTCCCTTATGCCGCCCCTCCTTATTCCTCCACATCCACCTGTTCACCTCTCCTTCTCTTTTTTACTCCATCCTGGATATTGTGCTTGAAACCAAACAAGCAAACAAACAGAACAACAGAAAAACCCATCACCCAGACAAGGTTGGTCTGGGCTTGAGGGAGAGATGGGGAGAGATCTTGTTTGCTTACTGGGCCAGTTCCATTTCACTGTGATGGCGGCGGAGGCCTCCCAGGACACGTCTATACCCACACTTCTGTTTGACTTCTGGAGCGGGGAATCAAGTCAGTCCTCAGTCCACACTGGCACATCATCTTCTGACCCAGTGTGCTGCTGGCTGGAGCCACAGGCCTGTAGCCTTTACTTAAGCTGCTCCTTTTCTTCCTGGCTTGTCGTTTGACCGATGACCTTTTGTCTTCTCGTTGTGAAGATGATGACCAGTTAATTGAGAAGCATAACTCAGAATTCAAGTCAATTTTAACTATAAAATAAAATAGTTAAAATATGGTTAAAAACATGTTCTCGGGATATTTGTTCATTATTAAAGCAACAAGGTAAAAAAATGCCAATTGTTTATTTACTGTCTTATTTTCACATAATTTTGCCGTCCGAAAAAACAACTGGACATTCATTCCCATTTTATTTTATGGATTTACCATATTCTGAATAATTAAGAATGTTCAATATCATATGTCACATCATATGTTATAATTTGAAGGTAATAGATATTTTTGTTAAACCTAAGTATAAATCAAAAAAAGGCGTTCAATACAAGATCAACTGGACTTTATTTGTAAAGTCCATTGAACTTGTACTGAACGCCTTTTTTGATTTATCATGTCCTGGACGACTGAGAATCTTCACCAACCTAAGTATAGGACCAGTTTAAAGGGTTGGTTTACTACAATACAGTACAGGGAATGGGTCTGTGGAATGGTTTGGAGGATGATGTAAAATTAGTGAAGTCAATGTTTATATTTAAGAAAAAGATCAAAACTATTTTCTTGGAAAGATATATATATATATATATATATAACTGATTAATTTAGTCTATTTTGTTAAACGTGAAATGTTGATGAGTTAAGTATTTTGCTATATGAATGATTATTGTTTGAATTATGAATTGATTTTGTTTAAGAGGGAGCAGATAAGAAATTTTCTTCTTCTGCTTCCTTTCATTTTATGTTTTTTATTTTTGAAAATGTATTTGTGCTTTTAATGGAAATGAAATGAATAAATAAATATGTCCAAAAATAAATAAATAAATAAAAGAAGCTAAAATATCTGACAGTCCAAAAAACACAAAGTAAAACGTAAACAGAAAAATGCGCTCCGAGCATTACTTATTGTTCAGTTTATTTGCGAAAAAAAAAACACTGGCATTAATTGTTGGCATCACCCTGTTTGTTAGCAAAATATCTCATGAATCCCTGGATAACCAACTCAACGACTGGCTGTAACGCGGTCAGATTTACAGATGTTGAGCTAAGTTCAGTGCGGTAGATGCTGAGAGAGTTTTCAGCTCAAACTTCAAATCACTAACAGGTCTTGTGTACGGTGGCCCTAAGGTGTAAATAAATGAACAACATTTGAAAAAACGGAATTACATTTGAAAAAACAAAACAAAAACACAACAACATTTGGAAAAAACAAAATTACATTAAGCCAAAGTACAGGGCCACCGTACTTGTGAGATCTTGCAACATTACATGAGATTGTTCATGTCATTTACAAAGTTCAACCAGAACGGGCATCTTCTTGTCATATGATCTTAATCTAAAACTGTGATATGAACAACGGCAGGGGATATGCATTGATTTAAAAAAAGATACGAGATTTTAATTATTTTAATTTTAGCCATTGAAAATCTCCCAAACTGTGTTTGACAAGGCCGCGTGTGTGAGGCGGCTTGTAAATGAATCTTTTGTTGTGAAATGTTCTGAAAAAAAAGGAAATAAAAACTACAAACCGTCTCCTTTTCTGGGAAAATGCAGATGTGCTACACAGGTATATGTTTGATTTGCTGTCTCCAGCTGTGCCTGCCCCTGACCCATCCTGTGGACCGGCTGGTGTGCGAGGCCACACACCCACCCCCTGTTGCAAAGCAGGCACAATACACAACCGCCGCCTCCGCCTCCTTTTCTTTCCGAAAAAAGGATGGTCATTGAACTCTCAGGCAAGTGGCAATATTTGCTCACCTGAAACACACACATCTTGCCAAATAGGGCAGGGGTGGGCTCAGAGAAGGCCTCCTTGATGCAGCTGTGCCCCACAGAAAGACCAGACCAGGAAGCTCTGTGGCTGTTTAGAAGTAGTTGCCCTATTGTGTCTCGAAGGAGGCAGGGACCTTATTTATTCGAAGCTGCAGGAGGCTGATGAGTTGCTAATCTGTTGAGAGGCTGTGTCACAGAGCTCCCGTTCCCAAGAGCCTGTTAGCTGTCAAGGCTTGTAAAAAAAAAAAATGGCACAATTTATGGGCCCCAAGCCATCAAGGTCCACAGGTAAGCAAACACAGATTGGACACTTATGTTGTTGCTCTGGAAGGGCAGGCTTTAACACCGGGCTCCTGGGGTGACACTGTCTTTGAGTCCCCCCATCACCACCACCACCCTGTACTCCTCGGTAAACACTACAAATTAGCTATCTGCATATGGATGGGCTCGTAGACACCCAGGAAGGAGGCAGAAGATATCAGCTCTCTAAAAAGGAGGACCAGAGATCAAACTTAATTTTAGCTTTTATGTATAACAACGGGGTTCGGGTCTTTTAGATTGCAAACGTTCATTGTGTGCAGCTCGGGGAAACGTGAGAATAATGAAAAAGCGGGGCTGACCTGTTGTTTGGGATGAGTTTAGGTCAGCAGTCAGGCGTAATCCTGAATTTTCCCCGCCGCTTGGAATACAGATTAGGCAGCAACAGAGCCTGACTCACCGACGGACTGATGGAAAAAGCAAAGCCGTGATCCAGCAGGTTTGATTAGACACATCAATCTCACCAAAACAAAACCCATGCTAAAAGAGATGCCACCAGTTGCCCCCTGAAACACTTCAGGTTAGAAAGAATAGACTGATCCACAACTTTTTAATCACAAGCTTTGCTTCTCGTCTTTACAGACAGGATCTGACAGCATGGTGGCCGCGTGTGAATAACTCATCATGGATTATTGCACGGGCTTGATTGTGGTGATATTTAGCCACAGAGCTTCCCATGGGAGCCCGGCTCTTTAATTAACATAGCACCCCTGCCCTCCCCTCTGGTTTTAATTGCCTTCGGCCTGTGATTAAATGTGTATTGACTCTGCAGTTGGTCCACCAATGAATAACAATGTGCTGATTTGATGATATTAAAGCCTCTGGCTGTAATACACATCCCATTCAGGGCGCCTAAAGTTCAGACGTCACAGGAGTTGAGTCCTGAAAAGATTTGTGTCAGAGCACAGAAAATGTCACGATTTTATGTTCAAATTTATTCTGAATGTAGTGTTGATTAAAAAAAGCATTTGATACTGTTGACCACACTATTCTCCTTGAAAAATTGAACAAATATGGTATTAGAGGACCAGCATTACGGTGGGTATCTAGCTATTTGAAAGATAGGAAACAATTTGTACAAATAAATGATGTAAGATCTGCCCTCTGTAATATCACATGTGGAGTTCCTCAAGGCTTTGTACTTGGACCAAAGCTATTTATTTTATATGTGAATGACTTGGTAAATGTGTCAGGACTCCTTAAATGTGTCCTTTTTGCAGATGATACCACCTTTTTTTAATGTTTGGTATAGATGTTAGATATAGAATGTATAAACTTGGTTTAAACTTAATAAATTATCATTAAATCTAGATAAAACTAATTACATGATATTCAGTAATAAAAAGAAAACTGTTGATGTTCCATTTAAAATTGAGGGTGTTGAGATTTGTAGAGTGAGTGAGGTGAAGTTTTTGGGTGTTATCATTGATGACAAACTGACATGGAAACAACACATAAATTCTGTAAGAATAAAAATAGCTAAATCGATTGCAGTACTGTACAAAGTCAGAGACCTATTGAATGATAAAGCTCTGTATTTGTTGTATAACACAATCATTGTTCCACACTTAATCTATTGTATTGATGTTTGGGGGAAAGCGTGTAAAACAATCACAAAGCCTATTTTTGTATTACAGAAAAGAGCTGTAAGAATTATCACTAGAAAACATTACTGTCATCCATCAAGTACATTATTTTATCAACTGAAGTTATTGAAGTTCCATGATTTGGTAGATTATAATATTTTATCAGTTATGTATAGGGCTCAGAATAATGCATTACCTTTAAATATCCAAATGCATTTTGTTAAAAGACAAAGTTGTTATAATCTTAAGGGGACAGAGATGTTTGTAAAACCACAATTCAGAACTAGTTTGAAGGGACGTTCTACCTCAATCCAGGGAATTAGATTATGGAATGGTTTGGAGAATGTAGTTAAAAATGCCAAGTCAATGTTTACATTTAAGAAAATGATCAAAACTGAATTGTTAAAAAAATATATGAAGTAGCGTAATGTGTATTGTATTAGTTAGAAAATTAGAAAGAGTTATTCATTTTGTTCTGTTACTGGAAGATTATTATTGTTTGAACTGATTGTTTGAAAAAAGGGGCAGATATAATAAGATTTTTTTCTTCTTTCTGCTACCTTTCATTTTTTACATTTTGTATGTTATCATTTATGGGATTGTTTTGTACTGTATTTTTTTAATGAAGAAATTTTGTAAATAAAATAAAAAAATAAAAAATGATTGTTAATATGTACCGGTACTGCTGACCATGTTGCTGATCTATTTTGCTGCTGTGTTCACTCGTGCTCGTCTGCTCACACAGACTCATGTTCGTGCTGTTGTTGATTGACATATTGTTTTTATACTACTAGTGCTTTAGTGTATTCTTAAATTAGCGTATTTCTTAGTTCATATCTTAGATCTATGATGGTTTTTCTTTACAATTTATGCTTTTGTTGGATGTAACTGGGACCCTGTGTACACAATATCATTCCACCACATGTGCCACATGTGATGCGAATGACAAAGAATTAATTCAGATTTTTTAAATGTAGAATAAATTAAACTTGTGAGTCAAACCAAGCATCACTTTCAATGTGTGCTTTAAAACCAGTAAATTTATGCTTCCAGGTGCACTAAAATCAGATGAATTCATGCTCATCACGTTTACTGTCAGTACTGCAGTTATCAATGATGATAATTCATAAATATTTGCTTATATGGTGGGAGGACCAGGCAACAGGTATGAAGCCAATATTTAGAAAAAATCCATATCAAAATCCAAAGATATTATCGTTCAAAGACGCAGGGAGACTATTGAAATTTGCAGAACCTAAAACCGAGTTGTTAAATCGAAAAGTAGAAAAAAACATTTACTAAAAGTTAAAACCATTAAAAGCCTAGTTAAAACTAGAAAAATGGCAGCTAAGATGCTAAAATCAGCAATAAAAGTTAAAAGTAGCAAGCGAAAAGCAGGAAACTTAATTTTAAGTAGCTAAAATGTAAAAACCAAAAGTAATATACAGGAAACCCCCGACCTACGAACGAGTTAGGGACCTAAGAACGGTTCGCAGCTCGATCCGTTCGTAGGTAGGGGGTGAAAATTATATTAAAAAAAAATTTTATTCATTCATTCATTCATTCAACCTTTATTTATCATGCTAACGGAGCGCGCACACACATTAAATGTACAGTAGTGTACTGTAATGTTAAACATTGCTATTCACATTTACAGAATAAATAAAAATATATTTTCTTACTTTGAGATGGTCAAAGCCGACATCTTAGGTTGCCATGCGTTGATTGTTGTCGGGGCCGAGCAGCGCGGCGGCCGGCCAGTGAACCACCGCAGCTGCTCCAGACCTGTGTTAGCTAGCTGGCTAGCTTCTGCTAGCCAAGCCATGAGCTGGTGTTGGAGCGGCGGCGCGATCAATCTGTAGCTCCTGCTCCAGCCTGAGACGTCCACAGAGCTCACAGAGACGTTTCCAGCTCGTAATTAATCCATATGAAGCCATCCTGGTCACCAGTCTTCGGCCGGCTACCGTGTTAGCTCCCGTGTTAGCTTCTGGAGCTAGCCAGGCCGGAGGTGTAGCCAGGCCGGCCGGAGGTGTTCGCACGGCGGCCTGGCACGATCGGCGATAAATCCGCTGCTGCCTGAGACATCCACAAAGTTCACAGAGACGTTTCCAGCTCGTAATTAATCCATATGAAGCCATCCTGGTCACCAGTCTTCGGCTGGCTCCCGGGCAGCTAACCTAAAATGGCGTCCGGTGTTCTGTGACCGGAGACCCCAGTGACTGAACCTAAAATGGCGTCCGCCGTCCGGTGTTCTACATTAATTTGTGACCGTGTAAACTGAAGACCTACTTCCTGTTGCCCAAGAATGCTCAGAAATTGCTCAAAAATGATCAGAAATGATCTTTTTTATCATAATTATTATTTATAAAGCCTTTAAAACAACCAGAACATGAAATTAAGAACATTTAAACACAAAAACACAAAAAAAAAAAAAAAAAATTTTTTTTTTTAATACAGTAATTTCATATTTTTATTAAATATGATATGTTCGTAGGTCCCGTGGTTCGCAGGTCGATGGGGTCGTAGGTCGGGGGTCACCTGTAAGAAGATAAAAACAAATAAGTACGCTGAAGCAAATTATAAAGAAAAAATGTTTTGGGAGAATCAAGAGCTCTCAGTTTACGGGAATAAAAAAAAACAAAAAAACTTTTTGTTAAATGTTTTGATAGGTATGAAATTTCACCCGCATGGACTGATAACATCCGAATCCGCTGGAAATTTACCCCCCCAAAAAAATAAAAAATAAAAAGGGCACCTAATTTCTGGACAAGCTGAATGTTTTCATAGGAGTGGCAAAAAATAGTGCACAACAAATTGACAAAATACAAAAAAAATAATAATGTGAACATTGAATTTCAAACGGCGAATTTCACAACATAAACCCGATTTAAGTGTTGCAAGTTTTATATTTACGACTATAATACCAATACAGATAATAATAATAATAATAATGAATTCAATTTATAATGCACTTTTCATTAGTAAAAATCTCAAAGTGCTACAATGTGTAGTAACAAGGTAAAGGTAAAAAATAAAACAAGTGATAAAATCAAATAAAATCAATAATAATATCG
>JBBPBX010053965.1:0-23651 GCA_038048925.1 Garcialebias charrua
CAGGATAATTCCCTAAATCCATTATTTTCTTCTCCAGTTGTCCAAAAAAAGAAGGGTCATCAACATTAGGTGCATAAACATTTGCCAAAATAAATTTTTTCCCTTGGATTTCGCACAACATCAAAAACATCCTTCCTTCTGTATCTTTACTCTGCTTCAAGCATTTAAACTGTAGATGTTTATCAATGAGTGTGGCAACCCCTCTGCTTTTACTGTTGCCACAGCTAGCACCCACAAAGCCAACCCAGCCTGCACCCAGTCTATTAGATTCCAGCAGGGAGAGATGTGTCTCCTGAATAAATACAATATGGCATTTCTTAGCTTTGATAAAGGACAATATTTTCCTTTTCTTTACAACATTGTTTAACCCTTTGACATTCCAGCTCATCAGACTTAAATTATTACTACTGAATGAAATCTGAATGAAGATTTCATTCTAAGGAACTTTAAAAAAAAGCTGAATAATGAAGTAATTATTTTGAGAAAAACCCCAAACTAACCTGCAGCCCAGGAAAGAAGGCCTGAAGGGAGTCAATCCAAGTGTTCATTATCTCGCCACTAAACATATTTACATTAACATACAGAGGCGGGTCGCCCTCTCCTTGGTTGCAAGACTCTCGCCTGTAGGAAAAACAAGAATCTATTTTGTCTCTTCAAAATACATACAACCCTAAATGTGAAGTAAAAAGTGAGTTATGTCTTCTAATGTCAAATTAGCACAAATATTCACAAATAAACACAACTAACTGCAGCACACATTCCTCTTCAAAGGCCTGCTGAATGCCACAACAGAGGATTATTCTCAAAAACACCGTGAAATAATAATACTGAAACTGATCAGTTGTTTTTTATTCCTCTTTTTTGGGGCTACTCCCCAAAAAGAGACAAATACAATTGCTGTGATTATTTCCTTTTTCAGTTAAAATTCTAGGAGCTCAAAAAGAGACAAATACAATTGCTGTGATTATTTCCTTTTTCAGTTAAAATTCTAGGAGCTCACTAATACTGGAAACACAACTGACTGGTGGTTACCCGGTACTAAATGAACACAAAACGTGTCACTTCCTTCCGCCTGGGACTCACCCTCTTCTCATGTGATTCTGTATGCTCTCGTAAGCAGTCTTAAACATGCGGTAGTCCTCATTTTCACCAAAAAGGATGTAGGATTTCATCAAATATTCATAGAAGGAGTCCATTCCAGCTCCAAGTCCACTCTGCTTACCAACCCACTGGCCTGTTTGGATATTAACGACATTCCCTAAAGAGAGAAACAACAGAAAAGGCTTTGTAATAACTGGAATATTCAGAAGATCAAAAGATGAATTTAACAAACAAAAAAAGTGCATCAAGGCAAAAAGAAAGAAAGAAACGAGGAAACGTTTTTCACATACAATGCAAGCTCTTACCCAACAAACCAGTTTTGTTACTCCTCAGGTTCCACAGAGCTCTCACTGCCCGTCTCGCCACCCATTCAAACGTTGAATCTCCAATCAAGCGGCTCAGGATCCCAAACTCCACCAGAAGGGACCCAGCTCCTGCTGTGCAAGTCTCATTGATGCTGTCTCGAGGAACTCCAAACCTCAAGTTGACCTACATGAAACAGAAAACTCTGATCAGTTTGAATCTTTTAGACATGTACTCATATATGGATCAGAACAGAATGTTTATCTCTCTCACCCTGGGGTAAGGAATGCCCGTGCTGGTGTTCTCAAAGGCTGGCAGCAGGCGGATAGCCAAGTCGTGAGCCAAGTGCAGCAGCTCATTATCATAATCTTTAAACCCAACATCACCAAAGGGATGCTTTGGGTCAGTCAGCAGAATGTGTGCAGAGATAAGGCTTCCCAAGATCCTTCAAAGATAGATCAAAACAATACAGAAACATTTTTACATGAACAGAGAAAACAAGTACAGGTAGTCCTCGGGTTACGACGTTTCGGGGTTACGTCACGCATCTCATAATTATTATTATTATTTTTTATATTCTTTTGAAAAGCCAGTTCCGGTTGTACTTCCTGTTTGACGGTTGAAGTAGCAGTAGCTTGACGCAGCGGAAAAACACAGAGAGAGACCCGCTCTGGACCGAGTTTCACGGCACAAACAGCAAAGCAGTGGAGGTGGAGACCTTACTGGACAGAGGTTGACGACGGTTTTACAACAGAATAAGGCAAATTGACCGAGCTGACAGCGGTTTTACGTCGTAAACAAAAAGGTGCACGGAGGTGGAGACGGCAGAAACAGCGAGCTGGACCGGAGGTGCAACGAGCTAACGTGCTAGCAGACCTTGCTGTAAACGCTGTGGACCGCGTGAAGCAGCTGGAAGCTTCAGAGCTCGGAGGTGCAACGAGCTAACATGCTAACAGACGGAGGAAGAATTCACCAGCTCACAGTAAGAAATTAACTATTCTTTTCCTTCATTATGGCTCCAAATGTACTGTATGTGTTTTTTGATAATTATGTAGGGTACTGTGTTAGGATAGGCAAAGTGCTTGGTAACTGTACAGTACCGTACATGTACGTGTATATGGGGCGGCCAGTGTGTATGTGTTTTCCGACTTATGTCGAAATCCGTGTTACGAACGGGCGTAGGAACGGAACTCCGTCGTAACTCGGGAACTACCTCTATTTAAATGTGATCTGAAAAAATACCTGATGTTGGCCTCAAAAACTTGTACCGTTGAGTCCTTGTCAAAAGACACGGTATCTATAACCAGTCTGACGGCTCTCTGGAATTCAGTCACATTGCCAAGCACCTGGAGAGACAACAAGCCCTGCTTAACCACAGTAAACCAAGGCCTTTTCTACTGCCTCCACATATTGTTTAGGACTGAATGCTGCGACTGAATGCTGCAGCTGGTGCAGGAAAAAGAAACAGTTCTATGGTTAACACAGTAACATACTTTGCACACCTGATTCAATAAAGAGTAACGTTTGAGTGTCAGAAGACCCACAACTTACAGCAAAGGAGGTGGTGACCTCCATTGCACCAAACGTACAGTAGTGCGAGTTACAGACAATATTTATCATTTTTTTAAAGTGTAGACACTTAAAATGGTTTTAGGCTCTTTAAAAACCTAACGGCACAAGCCAGAAATTACTTACCAGTTGTGTACGGACTAGTTTTATATTTTCAGAAGCAACTTTGCCGAGTGTTTTTAGAGAAGAAACCGATACAGAGCCTGAGCGGAAATCAACTTACAAGCAGCGTGTCCAAGGTGTCGATGAGGGTCAGGGAATAGTTCCCCAAGACGTCATTTATATTGATGTTGGACCTGAAACAAAAAATGGCAAAAAAACAAACAGTTGGGTCGCACATGAACGGCAGACATTATTAACAATCCACTAAAAAGAAAGCACATTTCAATTACGGTACAAAAACGGTACAAAAACAAGTCAAAATGAGTGTGCACCCTCCTGTGCTTCAAAAGGAGAGATTAGCAGACATTTATAATAACTGGATGATTTTTCTTGTTTTGAGTGATCTCACAGGTACACGTTCAGGAAAAGTGAAAACCCATTCGATAAAAAAAAATTTAAAAAGTGGATCTGAAGACAAACAGTTGTTATGATTATCTGATACACAATTTATTTCACATAAGCTTAAACAAAACGTCAAAGTTCATGCTCAATAATTCAAGTAGAAAAATCCAACGATGTTCTCAGGTCAGTTTCTTTTTATTGAAACATTTCATGCTTCATCCAAAGACTTCAAACATCAATAAACTCATTCTTATAAATAGCACCTTACATAGTGGGTCAACCTGTTTGATGATGATGAGATGGTTTCTGGAGTCTTACTGGTTGACCCACTATGTAAGGTGCTATTTATAAGAATGACTTTGTTATGGCTCCTCGGGACTGATGAAGTATTTTGGGTGAAAGATGAAACATTTCATCCAAAAGAAACCTTCCAGAAGACCTGACCTGAATACCTGCAGGCGTACTTGCAGTTCCAAGAGCAGGGGGTGTCAAACTCACTTACAAAAGGGGCCAAAATTATACAGTAACCTATTTCAAACTAAGGGCTAGTTTCAGAATCTACATTAACTCGTTACCGGTAGATGCAAAACATATTTTTGTTTGACATCATAATCAAAGATTACTGAAAAAAATTAAAGTGATAAAAGCATTTTACATTTAAAATAACATCTTGGGGGCCAGATAAGATGTCATCCAGGGCCACATTTGGCCCCCAGATTTTGAGTTTGACACATATGTTTCCAAAAGCAGACTGGGAGAAAGATCTTTCAGTTATCAGGCTCCTCTCTTGTGGAACCAACTTCCAGTGAGGCTGACACATTGTCCAGTTTTAAGACTGGACTTAAAGCGTCTGTGACATGATTTTGTAACTATGTATAAAATTGCCCAACATAAATATCTTGTATCATTCAGCTATGTTCGTTTTTGCAAACAAACTTATAAATATATTTAATTTTGATTTTAAACTTTGCGCCGTGTTTCTTCACGGGAAATCCGATTACATGCGAATGCAACATCTGTGACGTAGTATCGGGCAGAAGCAGTCTGCGTCTGTCTGCAGATCGCCTTTTTTATTTTATTTTTTACTTGAAAAATGCCGTTACGTTGTGTTGCATTTGGGTGTTCTAATATCATCAGTGAACAAGTGAGCATTTTCACTTTCCCAAAAGAAGAAATACTTCGTCAAGAATGGAATAAATAAAGCTACCCCCCCATCGGAGCTCCCTCGCTTCCTGAAAAGGTAAGACTGAAATAAATACGGGTGCAGACCTAAATTAGAACCTGCTGTTTCTTGTTCATCTAACTTTCTGCTTCCCAAACTGAAGACAAATGGCTCAAATATTCACTTAGATTGCTAAATTCGTCTGGTTTTAAACTGTCCGCCATTAATATGTAAAAGCATACCAAAGCCCTCTGCCCGATACTACGTCACAGATGTTGCATTCGCGTGTAATCGGATTTCCCGTGAATAAACACAGCGCAAAGTTTAAAATCACTTTAAAATCAAAATTAAATATATTTACAAGTTTGTTTGCAAAAACGAACATAGCTGAATGATATAAGATATTTATGTTGGGCAATTTTATGCATAGTTACAAAATCATGTCACAGACGCTTTAAGACTTCGCTTTTGGATAAATCCTACAGTTAGGGTTGGCTTGTTATGCTGCCATAGGCTAAGACTACTGGAGGACAACTCATTTCCTTAAATTACAGGTAGTTGTTTAAATTGAATAGTTTTCATTTGAATTAATTTCTATCTTAACATGTGATTCTTGACCTGCCATTGTGTATCTGTTACTCTCAAACCCAGCCGGGAAGCAGATGACCGCTTGTCCTGAGGCTGGTTCTGCTGGAGGTTTCTTCCTCATGGGGGAGTTTTTCCTTTCCACTGTCGCCTTCGTGCTTGCTCAAGATGAGTCTGCGATGGAGTTAAACTCAAAGCAGTTTACCCCTCGGATAAATAATGTTGTTACTAACTTTTTATGTATACAGTGCCCTGAGATGACTTCTGTTGTGACTTGGCAAAATATAAATAAACTGAACTGAGTGGATTGGGAGGAAACACAAACCCTCCTCCAGCTGTGTGAGCCCTGACCGGTGCAGTGCTCAGTGACAGTGAACCAGTGACAGTGAACCAGTGACAGTGAACCAGTGACAGTGAACCAGTGACAGTGAACCAGTGCCAGTGAACCAGTGAACCAGTGACAGTGAACCAGTGAACCAGTGACAGTGAACCAGTGACAGCTGTCGTGTACTGAAGCCTCATGTGACTAAAGCAGTTGAGGTTGGACAGGATCGGAATGACTCACGGGTTCAGGACGTCTGGACCTCTCCCTTCACAGTCAATGGGATTCAGCTCGTCCTCTGGAAATGCATACTTCATGTAATTCTCGTACCCGAAGTAGAACATGTCTTTGGCCATGCCTTTCATTTTGGCCCGCAGCGTGTCCGGAAACGAGCTGTACCTCCGGACGTACTCGTCCTGGTCCCCGTCGAAGAGGCTCAGGTAGGACCTCTGGGACTCCTGTCCGACCTGCGCGCAGGTGCTGGTCTCTTCATGGTCTTGTAGTCGTTGAGACCACGGGTTACCTCTCGGGTCGGCTCCCTTCTCCTCCCTGAACAGGTCTAATTTGTGCAAACTGAAAGTGAGGGGGAAGTTAAACCCCCAGCTCACGTTAGGTCCCAGTCCGAAGGATAACCACAGCACCCAGCTGACAGAGAGTCTCAGTACCACCAGACCAACTACTATCGACCTCCATTGCATCTTTGCCTCGAGTCGATCTTAAAACGCATAATTCCAAGTAGTCCACATTACCTCCGAAGCGTCTCCAAACGTGAAACCCGATTTACGTCGGGCTAAACGGTTCACGCACAAGTTGTGAGTCCGCTGCCTGCGTTCACTTCCTGTCAACAAACCAACCCCTCCCAGATCCTGAGATGTGATAGGTCACTTACAGGGCGGGCTGTGCGCTGATTGGTCAACGGGAGCTGTCAATCCTCTCTTTCAGTTTCGTGGCACTCCCGACTTCAGCACCAATGGGAAGCGGCCACAACAAGCGTGAATGGTGGAACCTTCACACTCGACAGAAAATTTGGTTACATTTACATCCGTTAGGAAGTTTTGTTTAAATTGAAACAGTCCAGCTAATATTTAACTCTGCATAGCCAAAAGTCTTGGCAGTAGTTTTAAAGCGGATAAATTAGAACACTAAGCTGGACTACTCATAAGTGTGCAAAAGTTGTAGTCCTTATTATATGACCATTTACAGCATACTAACAGATGTGTGACCACATCTGACACCATTTACCATATTTGTGCACTCTGTGACACGGTTTTACCTCTATTCAACCTTTATTTATACAGGCTATCCTCGTTGAGCCACGGGGACTCATTTACAAGAGGGACCTGTCTCACTCACACCCAGGGTCAATTTAGAGTTACCAATCAACCTAACATGCATGTTTTTGGACTGTGGGAGGAAACCGGAGTACCCGGAGAAAACCCACGCATGCACAGAGAGAACATGCAAACTCCACCCAGAAAGGCCCCCGGACCGGGATTTGAATGGGAGAGAGCTGCAACATATTTTCAGCTGAAAAAAAAAAACTTTAGTTAAAGGTGCAGTCTGTAAGTTTCTGTAGAACGCAGGACTTAGAAAAATTTTCAACAGGGAAAGCATTCTGGTCCCTCCCCCTCAGAGCCATATATGGCTCTGCTCCCCCTTGCTCTTGCTGAAATTCAGCTCAGCCTCCTTAGCTCCGCCTCCACTGCATGTCCTGTCTCAGCCACTGCGATCTGTGTTTATATGTAATAAAAGTTCTAAAAAATAAAATGAAAACATGGAGAGCTGGTCCAGCACACCAGAACACCAGGAAATCTGCAGAGCCTCGCACAGCCACGTTGAACCCGAGTTTAATTCGCTCGTGACAAATTCATTCATTTCCTCATCATTTCAGTCATGGAGTCAGCGGAGGAGGAAGCGATCACTTGACTTTTGGCAAAAAAACAAAAGAAAAGTCCAGATCAGGGATGAAGAAGGGGAATTTAATACATTTGTGTCACATACAAAACAGTTTTGCATCGCTTTGCAATCCTTTGAACGAGAACGTGCGCGGCCGCTGGGGCTGGGACAGGCGGGGGCGTGGGTTAGGAGCGTGAGAAGCTCTGTTTTTATTGGCTGGTTAAAAACTCTGTTTTTATTGGCTGGTTAACGGCGGGTCACTGTGGCTTTTTAGAAATGCTTTTAGTAACACCTGGAGAAGCAAGGGGACTATAGTTTTTTCAAAGATTACTTTGTCTAACATCAGTCTGTTAAGAGATAGTGACAGTGAAGAAATATGTAAAAAATATATTTTTAGAAAACTTACAGACTGCACCTTTAAACAAAGAGCTGCACACTTCTCTTTTTAATCCACTTTCATAAAATTCCCTGACTCTGTGCAGCTCATTCCTAACTGGCTTATATGTCTGTACATTTTTGCTGCACCCGTTAATACAATTTTAAAAGATACTTTAAAGTCCATGACCCACCATGTTTTCAAATTGCATCGCCATTAATATTTATTAGTTTATTTAAAAATAATACAGGAGCGTTTATTTATATTGTAGAGAAATAATGCAAAATGTGTTATTTCATGATTTATAGCAGATTTTAGCAGAAGCTCCGGGAAGATCTGCCCCTCTCCAAATATGGGCATTCACATCACTAAAGATTCCGCCTTGGAGTTACAGGCGGAGTTTTAATAAGCCTTCATCAACTTCCATGACCGCTGCTCTAAGAGAGGAAAAAAAAAAGAGAAGCGGTCGCTCACTGATGTCTGTCATATTCTGAGCAGCATCCACGTAGACATACTAGTTTAATTCGCTTGATCGCGACAAATTCATTCATTTCCGCATCGCCTTTTTATTCTCTCCCCTGACCAGACAGGTCGGGAGTAGAAAGGCAGCCGCAGCGCGGAGCTCTGAGCGCGCGGGCTTCCCCGTGCTCTCCCGTGCTCTCCGTGCTTCCCCGTGCTCCAGCAACAAGGCTGGGACAGAACCGAGCCCCGGCACGAACTTCAAAGCTGACGCAGCGGAACGGGGAGCCAGGGAGAAGACGGGAGAAGCCGCGCGGCTCGCTCCTCTCTGGGCAGAGGAGAGGAGAGCAGCCAGCAACAGTCGCAGCGGTGTTATATCTTATTAAAAAGGTCTATAAAATAAATAAAAAATAAAAGCAGACCACTGGTCCAGTTGTACACAAAAATGCACCAGGAAATATGCAGTTTTACTCTCACTCTCATAAACCTCCATGGAAACTCACTCCTACCTTCTGCCTTGCTTTCTGGGTGGAGATCAATGTAACAAAAGGCATGACCCTTCGGGACTCTTCGGCCAGGTTTCCGGATTCATTCGGGAGTGGGTTTTTTTTTTTTTTTTTTTTAACCCTCGCCTGGCCCAAATGCAAAAATGAAAATAAAATTCATAAAATACTACAGTAATTCTCCAATATGGTGAATTGTTACTGTCACGGTGGGTGTTGTCCTTTAATTAAAAGTATCCCCTAAATTGGAAGCATCTGTATAGATTGTTATTCAGGTAATAAATGCTTAAAAAATAAACTCCCTAAACTTTTATGACACTTTTCATGAATTGATTGCATTTTACAGGATCAAGTATGCAAGGAGCAGGGATTTGAACCTCACTGAGGCAACAGCTCTACCAACTGAGCCACCACCCTTACCTTTTCTGTATTCTGGTAAACAGAAGACAATGCTGTTGCTCATCTTGGTTTCTACTTTTTAACTTAATTTTCTCATCAAAACATTTCAGTCAAAGGTTGGAAAAGAAAATAAACAGTAAAATTACAGAAAAGACTAATGTTTGTCTATTTGTCAAAAAGTCACTTTTGCTTTTTAATTCACTCGCAATTGCATATTAATATTGTTTCAGGATTTGCAGCTTTATTAATAACAAATATTAATTTTACCTCATTGATCCATAGTATCTGTGTAATGTTATTGTATTTGGTTAGGGCGTTTGACTTGGGACCCGAAGGACGCGGGTTTGCGTCCCGGCCACTACACATCTTGGGGTGTCTATGAGTGCACACCTATTTCTCCAGCTCCCCGAGCGCCTTCTATGGCTGCTCACTGCACCACCTGGTAGGTGGTTGGGTTAAATGCAGAGACGAATTTCGTCTGTGTATGGGAAACATACGCAGATGACAAGATTAGACAATTATTATTATTATTATTTGAATTGCAGTGGAACAAAGCCAAGCATTTTTTTAAACCCAACTTTTGTTTTTGCCGTTTATGATCAAACTATAAAGAATGCTTGTTTTCTAATGAGTGTTACAAATAACACAGACGTGTCTAAATTAAAAAGCATGCCTTTTTATTCTTTAATATATTGAAGAGGTGTTTGTAACTCCACACCTTCCATGCTGCTTTGCTCCAGAGGTTGAGAGACGTTGCAAAAGGCACTTTGAATTCTGCCACTCTCCCAGCCTCGATGCAGCACTTTTACACTGAAGCCATTTTACAGAGGCCAATAGGACTCACACAAGCCTGTACAACTTTACCTTTAGTACATTCAGCCTTTAAATAGAATCAAATATTCATACACACACATCCCACATTGGTAAAAATCATACTAGCTTGATATTTGTACAGACCTGCTTCAATTGACACAAATGCAGTTTTCTAAAAAGAAACATGTCCTGATCAAGCGAAGGAGGACAGTCATCAAAAACAATCACAAAAAAAGAGCTAGACAGAAAGGAAAGTTTGTAAACCCAAATAAGCCACCTACTGGAATCATACCCGACAGTATGAGCAACATTTCTTATTTCAAGGCCAGTTTAACCAAATTAACACCTCATTTAATGGTATGCTACAAACCCATGTGGTTAATGCCTGCAGGGGACAAAAAAAAAAAACTGTTTCTTATCCTGGTTAAAGACAGTACAGCTTCACAAGATGTATACCGTAATGCCAATTTCATTCCTTACATCTGGTAGGTTTTAGTAGTGCATTATCTGGGCTTGTAAAATAAAAGAACAAAAACACAAGTGTGAAACAAGCAGAACAGTGCAGAGTGTGAAGCAGGAATATAACTGGACAGCACTGCAGAGTGAGAAGGGTTTGACGTGACGGTAATATGGCAAATACAGCTGGGAAACATCTCCATTCAGCTCCGACGAGATTTTGAGTGCTGGATGAGCCACTGAAGTGTGATGTCTGAAATCACAGAAGCACTCGGGGTCAGTGAAGAAGGATATAGACATTGTTAAAATCATTCGTCAAACACAATGCTACCTCAGTTTATTTGTATAAGCATGGCAACACAAACCTCCCTACACAAACCTACCTACTGTACCAATACATGTATTATTTATTGTTATTATTATTATTAGTTAATTTGACAGGGACAAAGCACACAAGCATAGAACAAAACAAGTCGACTGATGCGTCGCACAAAGAGTACATAGCTATAGATACAAACCGGATTCCAAAAAAGTTGGGGCACTAAACAAATTGTGAATAAAAACTGAATGCAATGATGTGGAGGTGCCAACATCTAATATTTTATTCAGAATAGAACACAAATCACAGATCAAAAGTTTAAACTGAGAGAATGTATCATTTTAAGGGAAAAATATGTTGTTTCAAAATTTCATGGCGTCAACAAATCCCCAAAAAGTTGGGACAAGTCCATTTTTACCACTGTGTGGCATCCCCCCTTCTTCTTACAACACTCAACAGACGTCTGGGGACAGAGGAGACCAGTTTCTCAAGTTTAGAAATAGGAATGCTCTCCCATTCATGTCTAATACAGGCCTCTTAAAGGCTGAGTTAGACTTTCGCTTAGGTCCGCGCGCACTCCAGCCGTGCGGCAAAATGCGTTTACAGTGGCTGTGTCTCAATTCAGGGGCTGCATCCTCATGAGGACCCAGCCTAGCTGGGCCGAGTAGGCCACGCACTCACAAGGCCGGGTGGGCTTGACGAAACTGCTGAAATGGGACGGTCTAGCCTTCAGGTTTGCCGGCCTTGAAGTGGGTGGGGCGTTCTCTTGAAATGGGTGGGAAGTTCTTGTGTGCGCGCTTGGTGTGTGTGTGTGGAAAGAGAAGGGACGCCGCTAAAATATATTACTAAGCTGAATACATGTATATACTGTATAGTGTTCTGAGTTTACTGTTTGTTAAGAACGAGGGGCGATCTGTTAAAACCCAGAGTGGACCTATGAAAAGCAACTTGTCCAGTAGCTCAACTTGTTAAGCATCCCACGATTGGCGCAGAGATACTTTTCTCGAAGCTGGTTCGAATCTCACTCGGTACGGTTAAAACTTATTTTACGTTTGTCTTTTATTGGATAAAAAAATGAGGACTGAGATTAAAAAGGAGTTTGTGAAACTCCTTTTTTTTATCCAATAAAAGACAAACGTAAAATAAGTTTTAACCGTACCGAGTGAGATTCGAACCAGCTTCGAGAAAAGTATCCCTGCGCCAATCGTGGGATGCTTAACCAGTTGAGCTACTGAACAACTTGCTTTTCATAGGTCCACTCGTAGTTTTAACAGATCGCCCCATAGAAAATCCTTGCTATGCACGTGTAAATCAGTTCTTCAAAAACAGTAAACTCAGAAACACTAATATATATTCAGCTAACACGTTTTTTTTAGTCGTTTCTGTAGTTAAATTTTAATGAGATATATTTGCGCTGAGGTTGTTTGAGATGACTAAATTATGAATATTCGCGCTGAGGTTGTTGTCAGAACGAGCTGATGACTCAACAACACGCACACGCAGAAAGTCCCCCCCCCCGCGAAATCTCTGCTGGCGCTATGAATTCTGGGATAGCCTCCGTCTTGAAGGTTCCACGGATGCATCCTTCGATTTCGGCAGGAAGTAGGCCGCATTCCTCGGCCGCATGAGGAGGAGTCTTCGAATTGGGACAGTCCTCCGCGCGGGGCAATGACGTATGCGGCCGACAAATGCGCACTCATGAGGAAGCCCCTGAATTGAGACACAGCCTGTGTCTCAATTCAGGGGCTGCGTCCTCATGAGGACCCAGCCTAGCTGGGCCGAGTAGGCCACGCACTCACAAGACCGGGTGGGCTGAGCGAAACTGCTGAAATGGGACGGTCTAGCCTTCAGGAGAGCCGGCATTGAAGTGGGTGGGGCGTTCTCTTGAAGTGGGTGGGAAGTTCTTGTGTGCCGCTTGGTGTGTGTGGAAAGAGAAGGGACGCCGCTAAAATATATTATTTATCTGAATACATGTATATATATTAGTATTTCTGAGCTTACTGTTTGTTAAGAACTGATTACAAATCAGCTTATAAGGGGCGATCTGTTAAAACCCAGAGTGGACCTACAAAATGCAAGCTGTCGAGTAGCTCAACTGGTTAATCAACCTGCGATTGGTGCAGAGATACTTTTCTCGAAGCTGGTTCGAATCTCACTCGGTACGGTTAAAACTTATTTTACGTTTGTCTTTTATTGGATAAAAAAATGAGGACTGAGATTAAAAGGAAGGAGTTTGTGAAACTCCTTCTTTTTTTTTATCCAATAAAAGACAAACGTAAAATAAGTTTTAACCGTACCGAGTGAGATTCGAACCAGCTTCGAGAAAAGTATCTCTGCGCCAACCGCAGGTTGTTTAACCAGTTGAGCTACTCGACAGCTTGCTCCTCACTGGTCCACTCTGGGTTTTAAAAGATTGCCCCTCAGAATATCCTTGCTACGCACGTGTAAAATAATCTGATTTGTAATCAGTTCTTCAGCTAACACAATTTTTTTTGTCGTTTCTGAAGTTAAATTTTAATGAGATATATTCGAGCTGAGGTTGTTTGAGATGACTAAATAAACAAAGGTTCAATGAATATTCGCGCTGAGGTTGTTTTTAAAACGAGCTGATGACTCAACAACACACAGCAGCCCGACTCTGCACGCAGAAAGTCCCACCCCCCCCGCGAAATCTCTGCTGGCGCTATGAATTCTGGGATAGCCTCCGTCTGGAAGGATTCACGAATGCATCCTTCGATTTCGGCAGGAAGTAGGCCGCATTCCTCGGCCGCATGAGGAGGAGTCTTCGAATTGGGACAGTCCTCCGCGCGGGGCAATGACGTATGCGGCCGACAAATGCGCACTCATGAGGATGCAGCCCCTGAATTGAGACACAGCCCTAGTGTCGCCTCTGTGTTTATAGTTGTCGCACGGCGGCGCATGGCAAAGTGCTGTTCTTTTACGGACCAGCAGGAGGCAGTACCCTCTAAAACCTGTGCATATGTTGCAAGAAAGGTGTAGAAGAAGAAATCTACCGTAGAAGAAGAACTGTTTGAAATCACACAACAAAAACAAATAGCTTTCCGCTCGCGTGCTGAACTGTTGTCTTTATTTGCGGTTTTAATGCATGGAGTCAGCGGAGGAGAAAGCGATCACGTGACTTTTGGCGAAAAAACAAAAGAAAAGTCCGACTCCAGATCAGGAATGAAGGAGAATTTAATACATTTTGTGTCACAAAACATTCCTCCATGCGTCGCGACTCCGTCTCTACGACCACAGCGGCGCAAACAGCTGCAGGCTCCGGCGTGAAGAGGGTGAAGGCTGTCGGTGGGGACCTGTCATGCCTCCTACCCACTGCCCCCTTTGTCGAGCGGCCGAAGCGGCCGGATAACACCGGTTTACATTCAAAGTCTATGGAGGAGACGCGTGGAGTCACGGCGAACAAGGAAGCGGCGAGATTCGAGTGATCGAAGCGGCGCGACGGCAGCCTGCACACGCACGCGCGCGTCGCCGTCGAGCCGCAGACGTCCCAAATGTTGATCTCTGGCGGCTCGACGCATCCGGCAAACAGTCGGGAGAGCCTCGCTATCTGATTACACAACCACAACGGGACTTTTTTCGGACTTTTTAAACTCACCGGATCCAGCCTCCAGGAATTGGACCCAAACTCCGGTAAGAAACGTGGCATTTTTACAGTTGCTGCCCTCATTCACGAAAATGTTCGTATTTTTATCCTAAATTTCTCCTACTTTTGTTCGTACGAAGCGTTCGTACGAACATGCCACGTCAGATTCAACAAAGTCTTCTATCCTGAGGAAACGTGTGTAAATGGGTTGCGTAAATTTAATGAATCCCACCTGTTCTAAACAGCTGCGCGTGCACGCGAGAGGTTATTTACATAATTCCCACCCCTCAAAACACCATATAAGGCCACGTTTCCTGCCTTCTGACAGCAGGAAGTGTCCATTCATTCAAACTCAAGAAGTAAAAGGAGGAACTTCACGCGTTCGGAGATCTGCTCTCAGTCGCGCTGTGGCGCACCCCACACCCCCCGCAAGTGTCGGATGGTCAAATATCTTTAATGTTAGTGTAAACAACTACATTATAGTTTCACTTATTCAGAAGAGCCGTGGCGCACCGCTACCCCCCACCCCCCCGCAAGTGTCGGATGGTCAAATATCTTTAATTTTAGTGTACTGTGTTACATTATAGTTTCACTTATTCAGAAGAGCTGTGGCGCACCGCTACCCCCCACCCCCCGCAAGTGTCGGATGTGTTTTTGAACAGAAGCATTTTAAAATGTCTCGAAACTACAGTTAACTTCATATTAATATTGTAGTGCATATGTCTCCCGTGGGTCGTACAGTATCAGAAATCAAGAATAAATGGTTTGATCTGAAAATGGCTTCAAACAAACGTCTCGCCGCAGCACGGACAGGAGGAGATCAAGGAATAGTCTGAGATGGTGGACAATAAATGCCACGCTGCAAGACGCGTGCCAACATGTTTTGCAGCACAAATGGGTCATGCGCGCACCTCCTGGTCAGCGCGCAACCACATTCTGCAGGTTATATTTCGAATCGGATATAATAATCTATTGCTCCGATGGTGTTTGGCACAAGATCAGTCTTAATTCGTACTTGTTCTGCGGCGGTGTATGGGGATTTTATGTACCTGGGTGTTAATATGAGGAGCGGCTTTGATGACCAAGGGGAGCGCACGACTCACTGAAGCCTGCGCGACACACCAAATTACACTTAAAATTATAATTATAATTCAAACAGAATAACCTATTGTCAAGAATAATTATGGTGCGTGATTTTTTTAAACCCAAAATATTTTCTAAATAACGAAATATGAAGTTATTCGTGGAGAAGATCCGTCTGGATGACAGCAGACTGACGCTCCTAAATTATACGACAGGTCCGGACCACTCGTAAATTTTGTTCGTATCTGAAAAAAATCGTAGGATACGAAAACATTGTTGAATGCCACAAATGATCCTAAATCACTCGTACGCACAGTTTAAGAACAAATCTGTGCGTACGAACGGTTCGTGCATGAGGGCCAATGTGTACAAATATATGCATGCATGTCCAAAAAGGCAACTTGAGGTAAGTTTTAGTAATGTTGGATAAGTTTCAAAGTTAGAATTAAATTCTAACCCAAAACATCTTTTTTTTTTCATTCTTAGTTTTAAAGTGGATATTAAGGTGATTAATTTAAGTGACTGTTTAAAGTTATTATTTTATTTTTTAAATAAAGGGTAGATATTATACGACTTTTTTTCTTTTTTCTGCACTCTTTTCATTCAATGTTTTTTTTTCTTTTTGATGTTTTTTTCTTTTGTTTCTTTTAAATGAATGAATAAAAAAATTGAATGGCTTTAAACATCTGCTAAGTTCATGGAATAAACCAACACAGACATGTTCCTGTTTTTAGTATTTTGCATCGCTTTATAATGGAGCTGTTTTTGTTTCATTTTTAAAACTAATTTTCTTGTAATTTTCATTGTATATGCCTTTTTTATGATTGTCTACTGTTGTACTGATAAATGTCTCTACAGTATATATTGTCTGCAAGTATCAAGCTGCAAAACCCTTGCGGCGACCACATCCAAGATGGCGGCGGGTGTGGACGTGTCTGTGCGAGCTCCGTGTGGACTCCCATCTGCTGGCGTCTAACTTGTCATTCAGACAACAAATCATTAACCTAATCATCAGTTTGCTTCCAATGGTTTTTCCTTTTCGCCTGGATTTTTAATCTTTCCTCTGAGTTTTCTTTTTTGTTGGGAAAAACTCTGCAGTGTTGACTTCCGGTAGTGCCTCTGCCCTGGGCGTCGTCTCGCAGGTTCTGCTCCAGCAGACTGGCTGGTGGAGCCGCTGGGTTTCTTCTGCCGCGGGCGGTGGTGAACAACGCATGTCGCATTGGACAGGCTTTGTCGGGAACGTGCATTCCGGAGAGAGCTGCTACTTCTCCAGCGAGCTGAAGGTGGATGATGTGGATAATAGTTGGACCAGCTGGTCGGGGACGTGAGTTCCGGTGAGTGCTGCTGCTAAGCTTCTCCGGCGCTTCTCCGGCGACCTGCGGGTGGACGAGGAAACAGGATTTGTGTGCCTGCTGGAGATGTCTGGTCGTGGTTGATCCTGCACTGGATTATTGGATTTGCTCGCCAATCTGGGTATTGTACCTAGCTAGGTCGCAGCTACCAGCTTAAGGTTGGTGAACTACGTGATCAGCCTTCGACTTTTTTCTACCAAACTGATTTTTTTCTATTATTGGGATATTCATAAGATAAATAATGTCGAAACAAGGTAGACAAAAGAAGCAAGATTCAGAAGACATGGAGGAAATTAAGAAGTCACTCAACTTTATGAGTGCTGAACTAACTATGTTGGTATCTCAACAAGAACTTCTAGTAAATGAAGTAAAACAATTGAAAATACAAATAAACAACAAAGACAATAAAATAGCTGAACTTGAAAAAAGAGTTGATGATTTGGAGCAGGACGCAAGACAAAATAATCTGGTGATTACTGGACTTGCAGTCAAGCGCCGACTATATTCAAAGGCTCATGAGGGTGATGACAAAACTGAAGAAGCACAGCGTGAAGAACAACGGACTTTGGAGGAACAAGTGGTGTCCTTCTTACAAGACAAGAATGTTGAGATGGACCATGAAGACATTTCATTCTGCCACGCTTTGCCCAACAAAGCGGATAAAGCAAAACCAGTAATAATAATGAGGTTCATTAGTAGGAAATCCAGAAATCATGTGATAATGCAGGCAAAAAAACTGAAGGGAACAAGGGTGTACATAAATGAACATCTGACAAAGAAAAATGGAACTATTGCACGTGAGGCAAGGTTGTTAAAAAAACAAAATAAAATAACATCAACATGGACAAGAAACGGAAATGTATGGATTAAAGTGCACGAAGGGTCTCAACCAAAAATAATAAAAGAACTGAAAGACTTGGAAAAACTTAAATGATTTTCAGAGGTTAAATTACTAACTACTTAATTTAATTCACATCCAACTTTATATACCGTCTGATGAACAGGTACCGGTATGTTAACCATGTTAACAACCGAGGACTCAGAATCTAAAATATATAACATTGAAAATGTAATTGATACAGATTTGTTTCCGGTTGTAAAAGATTGTAAATATTTCAGTGAAGATCAGTTTAATGATATCAACATAACATATGGAGGTCTTTCTATTATACACTTTAACAATAGAAGTTTAAATGAAAATCTATCCAATATAAAAAAAACTATTTAAAACAATTAAAGAGAACATTTGAAATAATAGCACTATCAGAGACATGGCTCAATGATGAAAGTACAAATATTCAAATTGAAGGCTATGAGTTATTTCATATGAATAGACAGAGTGGAAGAGGTGGTGGAGTCGCTCTATTTGTTAAAGTCCATGACCCACCATGTTTTCAAATTGCATCGCCATTAATATTTATTAGTTTATTTAAAAATAATACAGGAGCGTTTATTTATATTGTAGAGAAATAATGCAAAATGTGTTATTTCATGATTTATAGCAGATTTTAGCAGAAGCTCCGGGAAGATCTGCCCCTCTCCAAATATGGGCATTCACATCACTAAAGATTCCGCCTTGGAGTTACAGGCGGAGTTTTAATAAGCCTTCATCAACTTCCATGACCGCTGCTCTAAGAGAGGAAAAAAAAAGAGAAGCGGTTGCTCACTGATGTCTGTCATATTCTGAGCAGCATCCACGTAGACATACTAGTTTAATTCGCTTGATCGCGACAAATTCATTCATTTCCGCATCGGCTTTTTATTCTCTCCCCTGACCAGACAGGTCGGGAGTAGAAAGGCAGCCGCGGCGCGGAGCTCTGAGCGCGCGGGCTTCCCCGTGCTCTCCCGTGCTCTCCGTGCTTCCCCGTGCTCCAGCAACAAGGCTGGGACAGAACCGAGCCCCGGCACGAACTTCAAAGCTGACGCAGCGGAACGGGGAGCCAGGGAGAAGACGGGAGAAGCCGCGCGGCTCGCTCCTCTCTGGGCAGAGGAGAGGAGAGCAGCCAGCAACAGTCGCAGCGGTGTTATATCTTATTAAAAAGGTCTATAAAATAAATAAAAAATAAAAACAGACCACTGGTCCAGCTGTACACAAAAATGCACCAGGAAATATGCAGTTTTACTCTCACTCTCATAAACCTCCATGGAAACTCATCCCTTCCTTCTGGGTGGAGACGTGACAAAAGTCACTCCACACTTCGACACTTTTCGGCCGCGTTTCCGGATTCATTCGGGACTCGGTTGTTTTTTTTGTTTTTTTTTAACCCTCGCCTGGCCCAAATGCAAAAATGAAAATAGACGAAATATTCTACTACAGTAATAGTTCAATATGGTGAATTGTTACTGTCATGGTGGGTGTTGTCCTTTAAGGATGAAATAAGATGTAAATTGATTCGTGAAATGTCACTAACTGTTGATAATATTATGGAAATAGTAACAATAGAAATCATAAGTAGGAATGATAAAAATGTCATAGTTAGCTGTGCATACAGGTCACCAAGCTCAAAGATTGAAATATTTACTGATAAAATAGTGGAACTAATGGAAAAAAACATCAATGAAAGCATTTTTTTATGTGGAGACTTTAATATCGATCTAGGAAACACAACAGATACAAACAACATCAATACATTTATAAATTCAATGTATAGCTTGTATCTGTATCCGTTAATATCCAAACCCACTAGGATAACAACTCATAGTGCCACAAAAATTGATAACATTTTCACAAATACAACAAATGTGGAAGTGACAGCTGGTATTCTTGTTAATGACCTAAGTGATCACTTACCAATTTTTGCTATCTATAATAATGATCAAAATACCTTAAAGACCGTGTAAAGTAAATTTCAATGTGTGGTTTTAGTTTGTCACACGGCATAAATATGTGTTATTAATCACCCATATAAATCTGACTGATTAAAAACATTGTTTACCTTATAAAATTAAGTCTCAAAAATAATGAAAAAACATAATTTTCCCTTGGTCTGAAACGCTGGGGGCGTGTCAGCGCGTGGGCGTGGTTTCAGCGCAGTACTGCGGCCTGCAGCTGAGCTGTGTGTGGAGAGGCAGACAGCAGAGCCAGTAAACCTGCTCTGTTTTTATCTGAGTTCTGGCTGTAACAGCAGCTACTTTTTCCAAGAGTTACGCTGTTTTTGTAAATAGTTTTCTTGTGTGTTTTTAATCTGGAATGAATAAAAAAATAAAAAGTTGTACCATGCGGGAATTGAACCCATAAGGTTTGGGACGGAAGGCAAACGCTTTATCCATTGACCTATCCAGGCATTACAGATACTTGGTTAAAACCACGTGGTATAAAAACACGTTATGATTTGTACGGGTGCCCTGACCATTGCGACATCCAGGGAAGATGCACGAACGAGGCATAATTGATTAGCTAGCTAACAATGAACAAAATATCTATGCTATTGCTATCTGATGCTATCTGCGATTCGCGAGTGAACGGCTCCACCGAGGCGAATTTATACGGCTGGAGCTGCAGGGGGTGGGGCTATACTTAAGAAGACCGCGTGACGAAACTCGGTCACATTTAAAACACGCCTAAAAAATCCTGAAACAGAAATATCTTTATACACAGTTTGCTCTATAACTCCAAAATTAATTGAGCTACAATTTTGAGACTTTTTACTCATTTACAAGATTACAATTATGACATTTATAATGTTTATTGAAGAAAATATTGAAATTCACTTTACACGGTCTTTAAAAACAGAAGAAAAAAAAAACAATAATAAACACATCCAAAAAAGCATTAGAGAGATTGAAGAATGATTTAGTTAACCAAAACTGGAATGATGTGTATGTGAATGATGTAAACGAATCTTATGAAACATTTATGAATATTTTAGAGGTTTTGTATAAAAAAATTGTGTGCAAAAAGATTATTTAAAGAAAAAAATTGTTGATCAACCATGGATGACAAAAGGATTTGCTTGTAAAAAAAAAAGAATTATCTGTACTCATGTTTCTTGAAATCCAGAACACAAGAGGCAGAAAATAAATATAAAAAATATAAAAACAAATTAACTGGGATCATAAGAAAACATAAGAGGGAATATTATAGTTAATTATTACATAAAAGCAATGGTGACATGAGGGCAACGTGGCGAGTAATGAAAAAAAAAGGTTAGTGTGGGTCTTTCACAACATTTCCTGGAAAATAATGAGGAAATCCATGATGAAAATGCAATTGTTAATGGTTTTAATAATTATTTTGTAAATATTGGATCTACCCTTGCAAATTCAATACCAAGAGTGGATAAAAATGTGAGTTATTTGATCAATGGTTGTACAAACAGTATGTTTCTGAAGGGAACTGATAAGGAAGAAATAATGAAGGTACTTAGAAATTTTACTGACAAAAGATCAAAAGATTGTGAAGATATGGATATGATGGTTGTGAAAGAAATGAGTTATGTAATCGAGCCATTTACGTATATATGTAACTTGTCATTTTCAACTGGGATATTCCCAGACAGAATGAAAATAGCAAAAGTAATTCCTCTGTTTAAAAATGGTGATAAATGTGTATTTAATAATTACAGGCCTATATCATTATTACCACAATTCTCAAAAATTTTAGAAAAACTATTTGTAACCAGACTCGACTTATTTCTTGATAAAAATAACATTTTGAATAACGGTCAATATGGTTTCAGATCAAATAACTCAACATCCATGGCGCTTATGGAGTTGATGGAGCAAGTTACCACAGCTATAGATCAAAAACAAAATTGCATAAGTATATTTGTTGATTTAAAAAAGGCATTCGACACTATTGAACACACCATTCTACTTGATAAATTGGAAAAATATGGTATTAGAGGACCAGCTTTGCTGTGGATATTTAGTTATTTGAAAGACAGAAAACAGTTTGTACAAATTGATGATGTGAGATCTAATCTATGTAATGTTTTGTCTGGAGTGCCACAAGGCTCGGTACTCGGACCTAAGTTATTTATCTTATATGTAAATGATTTAATGAAGGTGTCCAGTATCCTTAAATGTGTTCTTTTTGCCGATGATACTACTTTCTTTTGTTTGGGTAAAGATTTGGAACAAATGTTTGAGTTGATGAATATTGAGTTTGTTAAAATACAAACTTGGTTTAAATTAAACAAGTTATCATTGAACCTTGATAAAACTAATTATATGATATTCAGTAAAAAAAGGATAACTGTCGACGTTCCATTCAATATTGATGGTGTTGAGATAAACAGGGTAAGGGAGATAAAGTTTTTGGGTGTTATTGTTGACGATAAACTGTCATGGAAACAGCACGTACATTTTGTAAGAACAAAGATGTCTAAGTCCATTGCAGTGCTGTATAAAGTTAGGGATTTCTTGAATGATAAAGCCTTGTACTTGCTATATAATACAATTATAGTGCCTCATTTAATTTATTGTATAAATGTGTGGGGAACAGCGTATAAAACTATAACTAGGCCGGTTTTTATTTTACAGAAAAGAGCAATACGAATTATTACAAGAAAGCATTATTGTCATCCTTCTAGTATTTTGTTTAGTCAGTTGGAATTATTGAAGTTCTATGATTTGGTTGACTACCATATTCTTTTAATACTGTTTAAAGCTAATAACTGCACGCTACCTCCAAACATTCAAACTCATTTTTTTAAAGGAAAAGTACCTATAATCTTAAGGGAATGGACATTTTTGTAAAACCACAGTACAGGACTAGTTTGAAGGGTTGGTCTACTCTAATTCAAGGTATAAGTCTGTGGAACGGTTTGGAAAATAATGTTAAAATAGTAAAGACAATGCCTATGTTCAAGAAAATGATTAAGACTAGATTTTTGAAAAGATACATATATTAATTTATCTAAAGTGAGCCATATAATTGAGATAAGTTATTTGTCATGGTATATTATTCAAAAATGATTGTTGTCTGATTTGATCATTTGATAATTTGAGTTAATTTTTGTTTTAAAGAAGGGGCAGATACTATAAGATTATTTTCTTCTTCTGCCACCTTTCATTTTATGTATTGTTTACTTTTACTATGTGATTTTGTAAATTGTTTTTTTTGTGTTTTTTAAATATGAAATGAATAAATAAACTAAAAAAAAAAAAAAAATTCTACAACTGATAACGGTTGGTCATTAATTATGATGAATTTTAGCAACTTCTCGGTAAACATTCAAGCTCCGTGGCTTCAGCGGCGTGTTATTCTCGTTCAATCTGAAGCAGGCGGTCTGATTTCATTCAGCCACGCTCAGTTTTCCCCTCCTCCGATGCAGGCAGACTGAACCGGGTGGATTGGACTGCCGTGTCGACCGGCCATGGTCGGGCTGCCTGTTTCAGGTTGATCAAGAGGAGTGACCCACTGAATCCACAGAGCTTGAATGTCCAACGTAAAACTACTTTGTAACTTTACCGTGGTTTAATGTGGTGCTATGGCTCTGCAGACATTGCATGTTGCTGTCTTGCTTTGTGGTGTTTCGAGTGTAGACTACTTTCACACAGCGGACATGTTTCAATGAAAAGTTGGTTAGCCGTTAGCCACAGTGCTACTGCCCGATTTAGCTGGCTGGCTGCAAACTATGAAATGGATTTCCTGAATATGAGACAGGTCTTATTACTCTGGGCTTCATGAGACACACCTCCGTTCAGGAAATCCATTCCATAGTTTACAGCCAACATGCAGAGCAGCTGGCAGGGAATCACACATGGGCGGCTGTGGCTGAGTGGTTAGAGCAGTCGTCCTCCAATGCAAGAGTTGGGGGTTTGAATCCACCAGCAGTCACATGCCAAAGTGTCCCTGGGCAAGACACTGAACCTCTGATTGCCTCCGATGTGTATCCCAT
>JBBPBX010053966.1:0-21076 GCA_038048925.1 Garcialebias charrua
AAAATAAATTTTGTGTATAGAATTTATTATATTATAATGTAGAATATTTTTCAGTTATTCAAATATTTGAACATGAACATATTAATGTTTTCAATCTTTAAACAATATACTATTCATCGGCAACAATAAACTCATTCAGATAAAACCAAAATCAATTGGCTGTAAAGCTATAGGTCTGTAGCTAAAAAAGTTTTGACAATTCTTTTGAAAAAAAAAAAAAAAAACTTGAACACAATGGAAAACTAATCATAAAAAAATAACATATATATACATGTAAGTAAAAACCATTTCATTTCTTGACAGCATACCTTTTCATCACTCGTATTGTTATCAACAAACCCTGGAATCTTTCAGTGTTGATTACGTGTGAACTCTTACTTGTCTTCAGGACTTTTCTTAATATTTAACACAGCTGTTGTCCCTCATGTGTATAGTTTCTTATGTGTGTTCTATGAGTCATTGCAAACCACCGCTTTGTGTCCTGTGTGGATTCTCATGTGTGTGTTTAAATGGGCCTGTTGGGTAAATCTCTGTCCACAAAGTTTACAGGCAAATGGTTTCTATCCTGTGTGGATTCTCATGTGTGTGTTTTTTTCATTCATTCAACCTTTATTTATACAGGCTAGCCTCGTTGAGTCACGGGGACTCATTTACAAGAGGGACCTGTCTCACTCACACCAAACAACCATCCACTTTCTCACTCACTCACACCTAGGGTCAATTTAGAGTCACCAATCAGCCTAACAAGCATGTTTTTTGGTCTGTGGGAGGAAACCGGAGTACCCGGAGGAAACCCACGCATGCACGGGGAGAACATGCAAACTCCACCCAGAAAGGCCCCCGGACCGGGATTTGAACCGGCAACTTTCTCGCTGAGAGGCAGCAGCTCTACCAGTTGTGCCACCGTGCTGCCATGTGTGTGTTTAGAGTGTCCTTATGGCTAAATCTTTGTCCACAAAGTTCACAAAAAAATGGTTTATCTCCAGTGTGGATTCTCGTGTGTCTATTTAAATGGGCCTGTTGGGTAAATCTCTGTCCACAAAGTTTACAGGCAAATAGTTTCTCTCCTGTGTGGATTATTATGTGTCTGTTTAAATTTAATTTACTGGTAAATCTATTGCCACATTCATCACATCCGAATCGATTCAGTTTGGTCTCAACTTTACTGCATGACTGTACATTTTTTTCCACTTTTAGACCTTTCTTATGAACCAAACAACTTGAAGACTTGTGTCTTGAATTACTTTTCATATGTCTCTGAAGAGACATGTTGTTGTTCTTGGTCATGGTAGTTTCTGTTGCGTTTCCCTCTTCATTGGCTGCTTCTTCTCTCTGGTCAGCTGAGATGCTGATTCGACAACATCCGTCTTCCTCTTGGTGTTGATAAAGATATAACAGTAACGGTTTAGCTTCATAATCATCACTGACTTCAGTCTTTGAAGAGTTCACATTACCTTCATAGGAATTCAGATCTTGGTTTCTCCCAGTTTCTGCTGCCCCACAGTCCTCTCTACCTGTGGCTGTTTCCATCTGGACAGCTGCTACTGGTTGGGAGATCTCTGTCCTTCGATGTTGAAGCTGTGAGGACAGAGGTTTCACTTCTCAGTTGTTCCCTTTAAAAAAATTAAATCAAACACCTTGAATGTCTAAAGTCACGGACCTCTTCCTCGTTGTTTCATCAGTTAGCATGGTAAAGCTACAAATTTTAATATGCTAAAAATTTTGCTAGCAGAAAACTAACAGAACACTGTATGACACTTAGGAGAAATAACAACAACAACACAAAATACAAACCTTTTATCTGCAGTTGGTAGTTTGAGCTGAAATCAAGTCTGTATGATACAAAGTAGTTTTATGTTGCTCAGTTTCTTCTACACAACAGTTTCTGTTGACAGTTACAGATTCACTGGAGCAGAGCCTAAAAACTGTTTGACTTCTCTACAGTGATCTCCAACTGACACTGTTGCTAGGCAACCACTCTGTGAGTTCAGTTAGCTTGATCGCTAACTGAAAATGCTAACTAAAAACACACAACTTGTAGCTAACAACAAGTCAATATGTATATATTTTAATGTCATATAATTCATATGAAATTAAGAGTTGTGCTAAAGACACTCACCAAAATTTACATCAATATTTGATCATTTGATTTAGTTTTAGACATGTTATGCATTCTAAACTTGATCAAGTGTAGCAACCATTTTGTGTATGCTAATGGCTGTTAGCTGTGGGGGATCATTCTGAATCAGGTTGATCTAATAAAACTACCTTTTGTTTTAATTATCAATACAGTATTCTCTTGTTTATCACGGGTGTTTGGGACCATGCCCAGTGAAAAACCGCAAAGAAGAAATAGTTGTCCAATTTCAAGTTCAGTTCAAGTTCAGTAAATTTTGTCATGACATGTGCCATGATGTAATCCTATTCACTCATCACCTGTTAAACCCAATCTCCCTCCTTAAATAAACTATTTAAATTTAAATGCTGTAACATTTTAAATAAACAATCCATACAGCATGGATTGTTTATTTAAAATATTACAGTATTTCAATTTAAATTGTAGAGAAGAGAAGTGCAGCAGGACATTAAGATGTCGCACAGCTTCAGCTCTGCAGCACGGAGCAGAAATTTACTTTTTGATCAATTACATTTCAACAACTGAACAAAGAAGCTCTAAAATACTCAAAAATTACTATTAACACATATTTGGTGATTATGATTATTTTTACAATGTGACATACTTTTTTTTAAGTTGGAAGACAAAAGTCGATCGGTTCATCTGGACGGCAGAGGGTTAACTCTTCACAAAGCTGCTGCAGCAGGAGAAATGTGCAGAGCAGAGAAGGAGATCAGTTGATCAGCTGCAGGAGGGAGCTTCCCCTTGCACTTGTGGGCTTCACATATGGTGCAAAATCATTTAAACTAATTTATTTTAAATAAACAATCCATGGCTCGTCCATCAATCAGCTAATTGTGTCATGTCCAATCTTTTTTTTTTTTTTAAACTGCGATATAGTGAATCTGCGAAAAACGTAGCGAGGGACTACGGTATCTCCAGTTTGAACTTCTCTCCACTGGCTCCCTGTCAAATCTAGACTAGAATTCAAAACATTACTTCTAACCTACAAAGCTCTCAACAACCTTTCTCCATCTTATATTAGAGATCTTTTTGTTCCATATTTTCCCAGCAGAGCACTTCGCTCTCAGACTGCAGGCTTACTTGTGGTTCCTAGAGGTTCCAAAAGCAGAATGGGAGGAAGATCTTTCAGTTATCAGGCTCCTCTTTTGTGGAACCAACTTCCAGTTTCTGTCTGTAAGACTAATAATAATAATAATCATTTTATTTAAAAGCGCCTTTCAGGACACCCAAGGACACTTAACAAACCAACACAGTGTAATACAGAGCAAACATTATCATCGACAAATTGAAATATAAAATACATAAAGGATATAAAATGGAAGATAAAAATACATTTAGTAAAGTTAGTGATAAGCTAGTCTAAAGAGATGGGTTTTCAGGGCAGTCTTGAACAGAGAAAGGGAGGTGGTGTTTCGAAGGTCTGGCGGTAGGGCGTTCCAGAGGTGAGGGGCAGAGCAGGTGAAGGCCCTGCTCCTCATGGTGGAGAGGCGGGCAGAGGGTAGCCTACATGGCAAAGGTGGGCACAGACCGCTAGAGAGCACTAAAGCGCTAATCCGCTTACAGTGGACCTAAACTTTTTGTCAGCGTTTTTGTGGTTTGACTAACTTTTATAATTCATAAGCGGATTTGTGCTATTTTTATTTAAAATGCAGTACCGCTAATAACTAATTATCTATCAGTAAAAACCAATAGACTTATTTACATGCTCTTATGCTGGCTCCGTAGCTGCTTGTTTTACCTTTTTCCCCCTGCTCCCTCACCGTAAAGAGCAGAGAGGAGGGAGGGTTGGAGGGGGAGGGAGCAGAGCGGAGAACAGACTCGGATCTACCATGTAGGCAAATGATGCCGTTGCTTGGGGATCCCAATCAGCAGGGGCCCCGCCCCGGCCAGTCACCTGCATCCCTAACATTGATCCTGCTTGTTAATGTAAATTTAACATAAAAATAATTATAGTTACGATGAAAACAATCATTAAAACGCAATACAAAAACCGGTCGATTTCTGTATCCCCCTGCTGAAAATGGACTATTCCATCTTTACATCTTCCGGGTCAGAGGTGAACTTGGATGCTAACGTTGTGGCTAGCTGTTTGCGCTCGGTCTCTTCATAAATCCGCAGAGAACCCCGCTGTTTCAAGCCAAATTAATGCGGCCGGAGGATTCTATTGTGTGTTCTGTGTCCACCACTCGACGGTGAGTTTGTTTTATGTATTTGGGTTCGTTTTATGTAGAAATGCCGTGGCGACACGCCCGTGTATTTGAGATTTAAAAGTGGTAAAAGATCATTCTCATTTGTTAATTTCCTGGCCGAATAGAATATATGTACGTAAAGTATTAAATAAATCCTTTGATTTTTGTAATTTCATCCTTTTAGGATCATTTTAGTTACTTTTCATTAAATCTGTTGACTGCCTATAGAAATTTTGATAACAGTTTAGTCCTGTGTATAAAGTAATGCTAATTTTTGTTTTGTTTATGACCTTGTTTAGGTCAGGGTTTTTTTCACCCCCTGTTCCCACCCAGGATGGCATTGGCAAGCTACCGGACCACCACAGCTGTGCGGTAGGACTTAAATTGCACCAAACTATTTGTTTTTTTCTGGACATATTACCCTGGATCATGAACTACAAACTACCAGATTATTGATTGATGGACCTTTAATCATCCGGGATTCAAGAACTGATTTAAAATAGAAAAAAAAAGAACTCTTGGGTGTAATCAGGGTCTGTTTTGTTGTGTGTATTTTTTGTCTATTGGTTATACTCAAAGAAAATGATTATTATTACAAACAATATTATTATAAATACCTTCCTGTCTATTGGTTATACTCAAAGAAAATGATTATTATTACAAACAATATTATTATAAATACCTTCCTAAGTCTATAGTACAATACAAACAACTTAAAACTTGCTTCTTGTCTGATGGCGTTTAATTTTAGAATTAGCAGTTTAGAATTAGCTTCCCCTAATTTTCATAAGACATTAGTGCTTTTGAAATTGTGGACCTAAATAAATGAATTAGTGCTTTAGAAATAGCGGAACTAATTTTTGGATTAGCGCTGCCCAGCACTGGTACATGGAGATGTAGCGAAGAGGAGGATCTGAGAGAGCGTGATGGGATGGAGATTTGTAGGATGTCAGATAGATAAGGAGGGGCAAGGTTGTGGATAGCTTTGAACGTGAGGAGTAGAATTTTGAAGATGATGCGTGATTTAACCGGGAGCCAGTGGAGCTGCTGCAGGACAGGAGTGATGTGATCATAGGAGGTTTGAGTGATGACACGGGCAGCTGAGTTCTGGACCATCTGTAACTTGTGGAGAGATTTGTTGGGGAGGCCGTAGAGAAGGGAGTTGCAGTAATCGATACGGGAAGTCACAAGACTGTGCACCAGGATGGCTGTGGAGCGGGGTGTGAGAGAAGGACGGAGACGGTTAATATTACGGAGGTGGAAATAGGCAGACCGAGTAATATTGTTGATGTGTGAAGTGAAGGAGAGAGTGGTGTCGAGGATGACACCGAGGCTCTTGACCTGAGGGGAGGGGGATAGCAGAGAGTTGTTAAGGGGGACGAGAAGATGTTCTGATTTTGAAATAGAGTTTTTGGTACCGACGAGAATGACTTCTGTTTTGTTGCTGTTTAGTTGAAGGAAATTGTTAGAAAACCAGTGATTTAGCTCGTTGAGACAGTCGGTGAGGATGGAGGGAGGGTGGGTGGAGTTAGGTTTTGATGACAAGTAGAGCTGCGTGTCATCAGCATAGCAGTGGAAATGGACGCCGTGTTTGCGGAAGATGTGGCCTAGAGGAAGGAGGTAAATGATGAAGAGGAGGGGTCCGAGGACAGAGCCTTGGGGGACACCAGTGGAGACAGGGGAAGACTGGGAACGGAAGGATTTAAGCTGAATGAATTGAGTGCGGTCAGAGAGATAGGAGGTGAACCAGTCTAATGGGGTACCTGAGCTGCCAATGGAGGTTAAAGGCCGAGATACACTCGAGCGTCCTCACGGTACGCCTATACGCAGCGTACGTATGCCAAGGCAAAAGCGTAGCCCCGCGTAGCCCCTCAGGGCATGTACGCGCAAAGCTTTTTTTTTACTACGCGTGCGCGATACGCGTGCGCGATACGCGGTGTCTGACCATAAACTTCCCGGCGCCGGACTGTTTTGTATGTTACACAAATGAAATAAATTCCCCTTCTTTATCGCTGATCGGGCCTTTTCTTTTGTTTTTTTGCCTAAAGTCAAGTAACCGCTTCTTCCTCCGTTCACTCGATGATTGAAATGAATGAATTCAGGTCCTACCTGGGTGCGCGATGTTTTAAATATCCCTGGTGGGCTGTGTGCTGCAGGAAAAGCGCTCCCTGTTATTATTTTTATTTCTGAGAGAACTTTTTATAACATATATAGTAGAAACACCGTATCAGAACACCGCAGAAGTCCAGCGAGCTGCTCATGATGCATTCTCAAGGTTTCACTTTCAGCTGACTGAACGCTGTCAATCAATTCAGTAGGCGTGTCAGCAAGTGACCAATCAGCGAGCTCAGTTGAGTCCCCTCCGTGTGCAGCAGCTCATATTACAACAAGGAGAACGTGAGCTGAAGTATAGCAGCAAAAACATACGCACAAAATACGCGCGTATACGCGCGTATACGGAGGACGCTTCAGTGTATCTCGGGCCTGTTGAGGAGGATAGAATGACAGATGGTGTCGAAGGCAGAACTTAGATCCAGAAGAATGAGGATGGACAGAAGACCAGAGTCAGCAGCAAGAAGGAGGTCGTTAATATTTTTTACTAGGGCTGTTTCGGTGCTATGGTGGGGGCGAAATCCAGATTGAAACTCTTCATAAATGTTGTTGTTGGACAGGTGAGAGTGAAGTTGACTAGCAACAGTTTTTTCAAGGATCTTGGAGATGAAGGGCAGATTGGAGATCGGACGAAGATTACTGAAGTTGGTGAAGTCAAGACCTGGTTTCTTGATGATGGGGGTGATGGCAGCAGATTTGAAGGCTGTGGGAACAATGCCAGAGGTTAGGGAGGAGTGGATGATATTAGTGATGATAGGGAGCAGAGACGGGAGACAGGATTTAACAAGAACTGTGGGAAATGGGTCAAGTTGACAGGATGAGGACTTGGACTTGCTGATAATGTCAGCAATGTCATCAGCAGGGGGGAGGGAGAAGACAGAGAAAGGGAGGGAGGGAGGGGGGAGTTCAACAAGGATGCTGGGGGCAGTATTTGGACCAAGGTGTTTGTGAAGACTGACACATTGTCCAGTTTTAGGACTGGACTTAAGACTTTACTTTTTGATAAGCTTGTTTGCATATTTGAAGTTATTGTGAAGAAGAGGCTCAAGTACAAATTTTGGATTCCCGTGCACAAAAAAAATAAATCAACATGTTTATGTTTATGTTTATGTTTATTAAATTTGTTCATTTTTTTACAAAAGAAACAATACAAGACAATCTCATAATGATAGTGTACAAAATGTAAAAAAATGAAAGGTAGCAGAAAGAAGAATAAATCTTATTATATCTGCCCCTTATCTCCAACAATCAGATTAAACAACAGTAGTCAAACCATGTAAACAATAATAATCTTCAACCAACTTTTTCCAACAATCAGGTTAAACAATAATATTCTTCAACCAACAGTACAAAATGACTAACTCTTTCTAATTTTCTAACTAATACAATACACATTACGTTATTTCACATATATTTTTTTAACACATTTGTTTTGATCATTTTTTTAAATGTAAACATTGACTTGGCATTTTTAACTACATTCTCCAAGCCATTCCATAATCTAATTCCCTGGATTGAGGTAGAACGTCCCTTCAAACTGGTTCTGAATTGTGGTTTTACAAACAACTCTGTTCCCTTAAGATTATAACAACTTTGTCTTTTAACAAAGTGCATTTGGATATTTAAAGGTAATGCATTATTTTGAGCTATATGCTGGTGAAGATTCTCAGTCGTCCAGGACATGATGAAATCAAAAAAGGCGTTCAATACAGGATCAACTGGACTTTATTTGTTGCAGAAAACGTTTCGACTTCTGTCCAGAAGTCTTTTTCAATTATTGAAAAAGACTTCTGGACAGAAGTCGAAATGTTTTCTGCAACAAATAAAGTCCAGTTGATCCTGTATTGAACACCTTTTTTGATTATTTTGAGCTCTATACATAACTGATAAAATATTATAGTCTACCAAATCATGGAACTTCAATAATTTTAGTTGATAAAATAATGTACTTGATGGATGACGGTAATGCTTTCTAGTGATAATTCTTACAGCTCTTTTCTGTAATACAAAAATAGGCTTTGTGATTGTTTTACACGCTTTCCCCCAAACATCAATACAATAGATTAAGTGTGGAACAATGATTGTGTTATACAACAAATACAGAGCTTTATCATTCAATAGGTCTCTGACTTTGTACAGTACTGCTATCGATTTAGCTATTTTTATTCTTACAGAATTTATGTGTTGTTTCCATGTCAGTTTGTCATCAATGATAACACCCAAAAACTTCACCTCATTCACTCTACAAATCTCAACATCCTCAATTTTGAGTGGAACATCAGTTTTCTTTTTCAACATCAAGTATTTTCCTATACATATTTTTTTTTACTGTTTTATTTCAATAAAAGCTTTAATGTCATAACGCAGTAAATGATTTCACCCTTAACCTTCATTTCCACATTGCAGCCTGCTCCTTTAAATATTCACTACTTTGAACATTGTTGGAGCGAGGAGAGGAGGTGGGTGAGACACATGGAGTGGAAACAACACACATGAGAGCTCCCCCCACCACCACCTCCACCTCCTCCAACACAAGCAGCTCTGAGCGCTCAGAAGATGCGCGCCTGCAGAGTCTGATGCGTTCAGCCTCCTGGACTTGGTGGGAGGCGGTGAAGTTCCCCCCCACCCAAACAAGCCTGGATGTGTCAGAGAGACGATGCCTTCCTCCTCTTGACGAATCTCTCCTGCAGCTCCGTGGATTTGATGATTCTCAGATTTGCTGTTTTTTTGCGGGAGTTGGAGATTCTGAGCCAGAGGATGCTCCCACAAGTCATTCGGATTCTGTATGTCTTGTCTTTTTGCTTCTTCCAAGGAGGCTTTATCAAGTAAGACAACTTACCTTTTTATTACTAATATCTTGTGACTTAATTACCTCTCTCGTGCGCTTGATGTAAACTTTTCAGAATCGACGTTTGATCTCCAGATTTATTGACTCTTTCTGCTCCGTCGTGTCGCTCATGAAAATCCATTGCGTTTTATTGTAAGACAAACAATTAATTGATCATATAAATCATACCTATTAGAATATAAAGGTTAAAAAAAACACAGCTTTTTTGAAATCGACGCATTGAAGGAGAGCGCAAATGTTCAAAGAACAGTTCAGGGTTTTACGCGCAGACTTCGTGCGTAAAACCTGCTTGGAACAGATATTATTCAACTCTGATTTAAAACTTAACAAACAAAAACTTTTATTTGATTAATGCAGTTTACAAACAGAGAACAGCTTTAAAACAACATTAATAATTTAGATATTTAGTGCATCTAGAACACCTGTGAAATTGTAATGTCCTCATTAATTTTAATTTGTGAAATATTTAGATGCAAAGCACCAGTTTTTTTTCTTTCTTTTTTGTATGTTGTGTAATTTAACAGATGATCAATAATTTAACAACAATGGTTGAAACCAATTTCACTCAGAAAAAAAAAATGATTAAATTTTGAAGTCCAAAATATTCTCAAAAGATAACATTTGGATTAGACATGAAAAGCTTCAGTAATTCCTGTTCATGTGCAGAAATTTTACTTTTTAGTGGAGAAAGAAGAGAGAGGGGGTTTTCTTGGTTGCAGATCTGTTATCTCTCTTTTAATTTTGACACTTAAAACACTTCAGACCACTAAAGAGTGACCAAGTTTTCATCACTTTTCTTCCTCCATGCCCTTGCCCTCTCTCCTTTCCAGCTTTTATTAACACTGAACACCTTATTTCATGCCCTGCCACCCTCAGGTGTGAACGGAAGGGAATTAGAATCTGCATAATCCTGGAGCGGAGCAGAGCGGTCACTCTGTGAATCCAGGGGGGTCACAGGAGCAGCTCTTATCCTGCAGAGGCACTCAACTGACAGCATCTCCTGTGTGAAAATATATGCTCTCCTGCTGGCCTTCACGATCCTTATGGGGAGGGAGCGAGGTGTAAAAGTCAGGCGAAATCAGATGAAGGTGAAGAATTATTGACACAATGATGGAAGATAAAACCAGATATGAGGCAAAGAAGGGTTTGATACGTTTATCTGAAAGCAGCAGTTTACACAGAGCTTGTGGAGGGGAGGAAAGGTTCAGATTACGAAGAAGAAATGAGATGGAGAGATGTAAACGTAGCAGAAAAGAAGTGCAAAATAAGATTTCAATTTAAAAGAGTGTTCAAACTGAATATAGTAGTCAGTGTTGGCGCAAAGGAAAACGGTGACAACAAACAATTGATATTACATATTACATCAGAGTTAGTGTGTGTGAGTGTGTAAAAAGTGTTGATTTTTGAAATTCAAGTCTGTTCAGCTGGACATTATGCTCAAAAGCAAAGCCTAAGTCTGTCTGGCTCCTTTAATTTATTCCACCACTCAAATTCATTTGTGTTATTTTATTAAATATTCTAGTGGAAGTTAAGATTTTTTTTCCATTTCATTCAAACGCATTCGTTGTTTGTAAAATGTTTTGTGTTTTGAGCAAAAGGAGTACAATTTACCACTTCATAAGTCACAAAAAGGACATTTCTCTGTGTTTTTCTTTTAACTCAAGTGATGCAGCTTTTCAATGACTTAAGTCATTCTTGAGTAAAACCTTTGTTTTACCCTTTAAACAATCAAAACCATTCACACAAACACCATCAGTGCATGAACATCAGGACAGTGGAAAGACTCTGCAAATGTGTCCACGCCTCCTGGTTATATGATTTTTATCTGTTCACCACCAAATTCAGAGTGAAGCTTGGTGGATTGCCTTGAAATGAAGAGCAGATAATCTTTTCAAAGATCCCTGCTGTCGTTGCCTCCAGTCAGCGAGAGGGCACGATTCAGATCTGGGGGAAAAAAAAAAAAAACGTTTTATCCTCACATGGAGCGGGGAAACTCCTGAACTTGATTTTGAGCAAGAACAAAAGAAAAGTGGTCCTGAGGGAGGACTTCCTTCTTAACTGCAAATGGATTACTTGTTAAAGATAACAACTTCGCTGGTCATAAACCTGAAGTCATCACATCTTGACGGAGTATGGTCAGTGACAAAATTACTCACATAAATTACAACACTGACATCTATAGAGATGATCAGCAGGAAAAACTCTCTGAGTCATCACTGTTTTCTTGACACATTCTGGTTCTCATATTTCATATTATGCAGGATAATGTTTCATGTACTGTTATTGGGGCTGACTGATTAATATCAGCCAAGCATGAACACATCTGCAAGGCTCAGTTATATTTTTTTTTATAGTAACTGGCTGACAGTCATGAATAACTCCACAGAGTTAATTGATGTACAGCAAAGCACCAAAGATCTTTAAGATTAAGATTGAACAGTTTTGTTTCATAGTAGAAGAACAATAGATGTTAAAAGAGTTAAAATCTTGGGGCAGTTTGGACTTAAAATAAAAGCTTGGAGTTACATGTAATTACATTATCAAGTGAGCAGTAACAAGCTCAGAAATAATGTCTGCTAATTTTTGTAAATACATACATACCGGGTATACTTACATACAGTATATATATACAGTATATACATACATACATACTTGCATATGGGTACCTTCCACCAAATTAAAAAATAATAAAATTAAACATTTAAAATTAAACAGTTTAAAAACACCCTGATGCATGCTCAGTTTAAAAACGTTCAGTGTTACTTTTCTTTGTGATAAGCATCTAAAAATGTATGTCAAGAAAACTAAGGTAGAACTTCACTTAGTGTGTCAAGGCTGAAAGCCAAAACTTTAAATAAACTGTACAAAAATGTAAAAAAACTAGAGAAATTGCATTTCCAGAGAAAATGCAGTGTGAATGCTTATTGCTGAAGAACCTACAGAAAAGCAGCTGAAATTAGCTAAAACATGATGAAATGTAGCTGATATGGAATATCAAGCCTAAGTTAGCAGAAGAAACAAGAAAGAACACATATTTGCTCAATTAGCTTTAAAACAGCAGAAATTAGCACAAAATTAAGAAATTAGCTAAAAATGCTGACATTAGCTAAACAAATAGCTGAAAATAGCTGAAAAGGCAGAAAGAAGCTTAAACTACTAGAAGGAAGTGGAAGGAGCTGAATTTAGTTTAAAAAAATGTGGAATTAGCTGAAAAAGCTAAATTTAGCAGCTGGAATAGCAGAAAAAGCTGAAACTAGCAGAAAAAAAGCTGAAAGTAGCATAAAAAGCTGAAATTAACATAAACAATTTAATTAGGCTGAAAGTAGCAGAAATTACAATGAAAAACTTGAATTTATCTGAAGCAGCTGAAATTAGCTAAAATGCTCTAAAAAAACCTAATTGAAAAGGCAAACAAGCTTAAATTAGAAGAGAAAAGCAGAAAGAATACACTTACTCAATTAGGCTGAAAGAAGCAGAATTTAGCACAAAAAGTTGAAATAATTTGAAAAAAAAAAAAAAGGCACAAAGTAGACCAAAAAAACAAAACAAAAACTGCTGAAAAGTAGCTAAAAAGGCAGAAAGAAGCTTAAATTACCAGAAGGAAGAGGACAGTTTTGCTGAATTACAGGCTGAAAGCTTTTGAAATTGTTGCGGAATTAGCTGAAAAAGCTTCAATTACCATAAAACAGCTAAATAGTAGCTAAAATAACTGAAACTAGCATAAATGAACTGAAAGGAGCATAACAAGCTGAAATCAGCAGAAAGAACTTAGAAGAACCACAAAAATATTGTAGTTAGCAGAAAGAATCTGAAAGGAGCACAAAACAATAGAAAAAAAGCTGAAAGTAGCTGGAAAAAAATTGTTTAAATTTGCACAAGGAAGCTGAACAAAGCTGAACCAGAATAAATTGTGGAAGGAGCAATAAAAGATTGTAAACAGATTGAAAGTTTTGAAGGATGTAAAATGAGCTCAAATCATTTTCTATGAGGAAAAAAAATGTCAGAAAAGGCTAAATATTTCAAAACTCTAAAGTTGCACCAATACCTAAAGTCATAGCACAATTGTCCTGAAAGAGCTGAATGTTTTGAAATATGATTTATTGAAAACTGTGGGATGAAAATTGCACTGAAAAATGTATGGAAGAAAATTGGATCATTATAGTGTGAATGCTTCATAAACAGCCACAATAACATTTTGTTGATGGAACTGGAGTTTCAAAATGGCCTACAGTGGTGCTTTTCTTAGCTGCAACATCAGTAAAACAGAAAATAAAGCAGTTTGTCACAGAAAACATTGGAAGGAAGTAAACACAGTTTAGCCAATTCAAACTTTAAATGCGTATTGAATGAGGACACAGTCTTCTTGCAATAGCTTTTAATTAAATTCTGGTAGGAGCATCTGCAACTCCAAAGTAATACCTGCAGGCTAGTAAACAAGAAAGGGAGAAATTAGCAAGACGTCCATTTTAAATGTTTCACACTCTGGCAGGAGTGTGAAACAGCCACATTCAAAAAATATCCACGTCCCGTGGCTGTTGTTTCCAAAGGGGAAAATATCTCCATCTGCAAACTTTGCCACCCCTAAAACAGCCCTTCAAACTAAAATATACAAATGAAAATAATGCAGTTTTATTGTGGCTTTTTTTTCTTCTTCCAAGAACTGTTAAAAATGCCACAGAATAAATTAATATTACTTGAATTTATCAGTGATGTGGACAGTGACAGACCGTGATGAGTCTCTCTTACTGCTTCCAAAAACAAAGGAAATCCCCACATACTCTGCACGGAGAGCTGGCAGACACAACGAGGAAGGAGAACAGATGGGATGTTTACGTGAGTTAATGACTAAAAACTGATTCAAGCAAGAGAAGAGAGTCGAAGACGGCTTGCTCTGCACAGCCAACACAGCTATGAACAGAAGTGGTGTACTTATCAACCAAGTATGACGACGAGAGACTAAAAGAGAATTCATCAAAAGATAAAGAACAACTTCATGGTTTTGTCGCTTCTATGCTTTAGAGTCCATTGAGGAAATGATGAGGACCTAATTAAATCTAAAACAAAATAACTAAATTAATTAATAAATAAACAATCCTTGACATGGGCAACGTGACCTGAGAGCCACAACTTTTTTTTATTAAATTGATGAAAACCTGTATTTTAACAATGACACTTCAAAAAGTTCTAATTAAACATCTTTGAAAAATAATTAGAAACTTCTTAGGTTAAAATGATGCGTTTCCAGAAGTAGACTGAAACTTAAAGACTCCAAAAATGACTTTTTTTTTTGCATATTCAGATTCATATGTTCATAAGAGACCGTTTACAGAGAGTATGACTTATATTCCTTCAGAGTATTGGCGCCAAATTATTATTTTTTTTCAGCTTGCTAAGCTACAAAATGAAAAAGCCTGAAAAAAAGCCTTCCAGATTATCTGCCCTAAAAAATATATGTAATTTACAATTCTTTATGTGGCCTTTAGCCTGGTTGTAACCAGACCCTGTCCTTCACTTCGCTTCGTACTAGGGTCTGGACTTTTCCCATAGAGAAACGTTTCTTGCTGGAGGCGTGGCCTCTGCTTAGGAACAAAACCATTGGATATTTTGAACAGGGAAAGCATTCTGCTCCCTCCCCTCAGAGCCACCCCCCGTGCACTGGTGAACTTGACAACTGCTCCGCCCCCTGCTCCAGGAGTCCTGCAGCTTTTCTCTCGCTGCACAAACTCAGTGTTTATATGTTATAAAACGTTTTAATACAATAAAATCAAACCATGGATCGCTGGTCCAGCTCACCAAAAGACCAGAAAATCTGCAGGGACTCGGTCAGCAACTAAAACCCGAGTTTAATTCTCGTGACAACCTGAGGCATTTCCGTGTTCATTTTACTCAGCAGGAGGGTGGAGGAGAAGGAGGACGAGGGAGCGATTACTTAACTTTTGGGGGAAAAAAACAAAAGAAAACTCCAGATAAGGGATTAAGCATGGGAAATTAATAAATTTGTGTCACATATAAAACAGTTCTGCATCGCTTTGAATGATGCCGTGCTGGTGAACTTGACAGCTGCTCCGCCTCTTGCAGCTCTCGCTGCGCAAATTCTGTGTTTATATAAAACGTTCAATAAAATCAAACCATGGATCGCTGGTCCAGCTCACCAAAAGACCAGAAAATCTGCAGGGACTCGGTCAGCAACTAAAACCCGAGTTTAATTCTCGTGACAACCTGAGGCATTTCCGTGTTCATTTTACTCAGCAGGAAGGTGGAGGAGAAGGAGGACGAGGGAGCGATTACTTAACTTTTGGGGGAAAAAAAACAAAAGAAAACTCCAGATAAGGGATTAAGAAGGGGAAATTAATAAATTTGTGTCACATATAAACCAGTTCTGCATCGCTTTGAATGAGAACATGCGCTGCTCGCTGACTGAGCGCTGGCAGAGCCCTTTTATAGGACGCTGCGCGCTGGGACTGGTGGGGGCGTGGGTTAGGGTCCAAAACTCCGCCCCTTCTGTTCTCTGATTGGTCCGAACAAAAATCTACCGGAGAAATCCTAGTGGGTGGGTAAAGTCCCAGACTGTGCAGTGAAGGGAAATGAGAATTGAGCGGAGCTGTGCAGGAAGGCGAGGGCCAGGCTATGTGGCCTTTGGATTGCTTTCAATATCTTAATTTGGCCCTCTGGGGAAAAAAAAAGTGGCCCACCCCTATTTGAAACCACGTTTTACTCATTCTGAGAATTGTTGAACTTTCACAACTGATGCTTTAACCTTTCATGATAAATGTGCTGCCAAACCAACCAGCAACCTTTGATTAAAAAAAAGAACTGTTCACACTGTTGGCTGGTTCTCAAGTTATCTCTCAGGTCGGAGGCAATGAGTTCCGACAGAACAGTGCTTCATCTAGATACCTAACAGTCACCAATGGTGTGCCACAAGGCTCAGTTTTAGGTCCCACTCTTTTTACAATTTGTATAAATAATGTACTTTGTAGGTCAAAACCTTCCTGACGCATCCTTGCATCTTTTTGCTGATGACACCATTGCTTATTGCCGAGCTAACACAGTTGCCAAGGTTTTTCAGATTCTACAGTCTGCAGTTGACCTCATTCAGTCAAACTTATTCCTTCTCAATCTGGTGCTAAATGCTGACAAAACCAAAGGGATGTTGTTTTCCAACAGAAAGTCTGTGCCAGCAACTCCTCTTCCTATATCATCCATGCATGGTGTTCCTATTGAGTTTGTAGATTCTTACAAATACCGGTACTTGGGAATTTTGGTTGAAGTACATCTCTCTTTCAAACCACATGTCGAAAACTTAAAGACACTGAAATTTAAACTGGGTTTATTTTTCAGAAATAGATCTTGCTCATCTCTGAATGCCAGAAAATGCCTTGCAACTGCTACCTTCCTACCAGCCATTGATTATGTTGACATTATTTACATGAATGCTCCTGCCAGCTCCTTGCAAATGTTGGATGCTGTCTATCATGGAACACTAAGATTCATAAGGTTGTAACTACCGTACCCATCAATGCACTCTATTGGTCAGTTGGTCATCATAATCTACACAGACTCACAGGTTTATTTTCATCAATAAATCCCTCCTTGGTCTTCTACCTTCTTAAATCGCCTCCCACATGTCACGCCGTCAGTGCAGTTACAACATTCGCTCTCAGGCCATCATTACCTGCAGCATTCCCTCAGTGTGGACTGAGCCTTTGCCTTTCCCTACTCTGCTCCTGCAACCTGGAACACCTTGCAACAGGAACTGAAGTTGTCCAACTTGAAATCTTTAAGGGGTTTTAAACATTTGATAATGTCAATGGAAAAAAAAATCAAAGCAAATTTTTTTGTTTTTAGGATTTTACCATTTTACAGCGCCCCAGTTTATTGTTTTATACACTACTATTTAACTGCATTTTTACTGTAGTTTAATGTTGTCGTTTGCCGTTATTGCTATCTGTATCTTGTGTTCTGTTTGGAACAGGTCTCTCTTGAGACTAGCCTGTATAAATAAAGGTTGAATGAATGAAAAAAAAAAAAGAAGCTTTTAGCACACATACCAAAGCTTACCCGTAAATCCTTAACAAGAATGAAGCGCCTCGAACATTAGATCTGTGATTGGATATATGGTGGAGGTGACAACTCACTGCTGGTCTCTAACAGTTAGCTCAGGTCTTCAGTGTTAGATTGACACCTCAGACTGAGGAATGTGACTGATTGCTTTTTAAACACTTCAGTCCAACCAGATATGACCTGTCCCCATTTCTGATGCATAAATGCACAGAATAACCTCCTTTGTGCCATCATGACATGTGGAATTTATCACTGACATACTGATTGGCTGGTTTATCCCTGTAAGATTCATCTTTATTTTATATTTTATTGAGCTTCCAAAGCTAAACTCCAACAACACTAGTACAATCAGAGGTAGGCTTCACCTCAGCTATTTTATCTTACACTGCTTAAAGACAAAAATGGCCAATACCTTTACTCTGTATCTTTGTGTGCGTGTGTGTCTCTTCTGAATCAATGAACAATTTTGAACTTGTGGAACATAATGTGCTTCTACAGTTGGTTATGGCTATTCAGTCAATTTAACAGATAATGTGCTAACGTTTGGGGTCATCCCCAACACGTGCTCCAAGTGCTTCACATTGTGCAAGACATTTACTTAAATTTTTAGCTGTGGCTGTTGGAGTCAACCTTGTTTTTCTGTTACCAAAATATCTAACAAACCAATGCACGTTTTACAAGGATAAAATGTCCTGTGGAAAAAGCTGAGGCTCATTTATAGTGCACACACTGAGCCTGACATCTTGCAATATAAACTTGTGAGGGATGTTGGCAATAGCATTCATTCAAGGAATGCTAGACCTTTCCATTTTTATATTGTTTTATAAACTGGCACCAAGCGGAAGCCAGATACATTATTGCAACAAGAAGACGAGGTGTGGGAACCAGCACAGACACCACTTTCGTAATCAACCAAAAGCACATAGTGCGAGCCTTCTAGGTATCTAGGAAACAAGATATGTGACCCAGTGGTAAGGCAATGCAATAAAGTCAACCTCTCTGCTCCACTTCTCTGGATATAACAAACTAAAATGGCCACTTATTGGCCAAAGCAGCACTTTACTCAGGGCTTCACATCCATAGGTCACTATGCTCCAACAATTAGAAATATGAAGTGGAGTCCTCTTGTAAAACCCTCCATCAACCAGAAGAATGATGCTGGTGCAACCTCTCTTTCAGCAACAAGAAAAATTGTAGAAAGTATCTGCAAAGCTAATAGTTCAGGTTATTTTGAAAGAAAATCATAAAAAGTGGACTCAGCAGGAGATTTGCTTTGTAATAATTCAAAATCTCATCAACTGAGCCGTTTAAAATAACCATTCTGTAATTAGTTTGGAAATATAATTGGTCTTTGATCACTTTACCAAATACCGTAGGCAACAAACAAAATTAGCAGAGCGTACCATCCATTTTCATCAATGACTCAGCCTAAACAATTAGCTTTAGTCAGAGTTTGATTGAAAATTTAAATATTTGAAGAAAAAAAGACGTCGTAGCTCTCTAGAGAACAGATGTTTATTATATTAATATGAATATGCTGTTTGGATTTTAATTGGACCAACTGTTGCAATGCTGATCTACCAATTCACCTTGTTCATGGGAGGTGGACAAAGCTGGTGCGGCTCATATTGACACTCTAATCCTTTCAAAGATATAACATTACAACAAACAGCTTACTCCAAGAGCTGCAGAGAAGACAACCTAAATAAAACCAAGAACGGTGAACAGCTCTACATTCTTCATGTTACAACACTTGGAGTCATGCTTGAGCAGTGAAGAAGAATCTGTCAGGTGGTAAAGGGGGTTGGGTATTTGTTTAAGGAAAATTACAGCTGTGTTTGTTCGATAACGCGTTAGAAGAAAGAGGATCAAGTGTGGGTGGTCCACAATGTTTAAATCCTACACTCCAAAAGAATCCCTGCTTGGTGTTACAGTCACTGAAAGGCTCTATAGACAAAAGCAATTTCAATTCAATGGCACTCATCACAGCTTTGCATGCAGAAAGCAAAATGCTTTCAGAGATGCTTCATGTCCACAAGTCCTCCAGGAAATTGCTCTGTATTGATGGTTGGACTAAATGCAGGTGGCAATTATCTGCGACTTTGTTATACAAGTGGTTTATTTGCTGTAAGTAGCCTACATTTGACTGGTCTACAGAGAGCAAAGCTGCTTCAAGGGTAAAACATTGCAGATCACACACTTCCTCAAATACCCGCTTTGACCTTTGCGTCATGGCAAAATCTTTTCTCCCCACATTAGTGAGATGACTAGTTGTCCTTGATGGCAAATCACAGTATTAAACTGTAATGTACTGTACTTAGGTTGAAAGGGAAATAAAAGTTGTCTGAAAGAGAACATAGCAGTGTGGAGTTTAAGTGTTATACTGTATATACACCCAATGATGACTAATGGCTGAATTGAGTTAAGATGGACAACAGTGACCTCCATGACCTAGAAAAGAAGAAGCAGCTAAAGAAAATGGATGGATACCTGGCTAGTTACTTAAAACCAAGGCAGAGACAGGAAAACCCAGGGATCTCAAAATCTATTGGGGAATGAGAACAGGTGTGCCGATTACAAAGGAGACACAGGTGCACTGATGTCTGACAAGAGTTACATGGAAACAGAATTATAGCCATGGAATGTGGGGAGAGAAACAAAAACTCAATTACAAATGCTTGACGGAAAAGAATTTTATATATACTGTATATATATATATATACACATATATATATATACACACATATACTGTATATATACTATATATACACACATATACTGTATATATACTATATATACACACATATACCTATATATATATATACATATATATATATATATATATATATATATATACATATATACATATACATATATATATATATATATATACAGGTAGTCCCCGAATTACGAGCGCTCTGATCTGCGAGGTTCCAGACTTACGAGCTGCGAATTTTTGGAAAAAACGAAAAAAATACTGAGTTTTCATGTGTTTTTTCACTACAGTTAGCAAGTTAAGCATATAAACACACGTTTCCGATCATTTTTATGCACTCAAAAGTAGTTTTTAGATGAAAATAGAGTGTTTTTAGGTGCGCTGGCGAAATTTACGAGCGGACTTCCGGGTTGAATTTTTGGAAAAAACGAAAAAAATACTGAGTTTTCATGTGTTTTTTCACTACAGTTAGCAAGTTAAGCATATAAACACACGTTTCCGATCATTTTTATGCACTCAAAAGTAGTTTTTAGATGAAAATAGAGTGTTTTTAGGTGCGCTGGCGAAATTTACGAGCGGACTTCCGGGTTGAATTTTTGGAAAAAACGAAAAAAATACTGAGTTTTCATGTGTTTTTTCACTACAGTTAGCAAGTTAAGCATATAAACACACGTTTCCGATCATTTTTATGCACTCAAAAGTAGTTTTTAGATGAAAATAGAGTGTTTTTAGGTGCGCTGGCGAAATTTACGAGCGGACTTCCGGGTTTACGAGAGAAATGGCGGCCGTTCCAAATTACGAGATTTCCGGTTTACGAGCGCCTCCTTGTGACGGATCTCGCTCGTAAATCGGGGAATACCTGTATATATATATATACATATATATATATATACATATATATATATACATATATATATATATATATATACATATATATATATATATATATACAATATATATATATACATATATATATATATATATATATATATATACATATATATATA
>JBBPBX010053967.1:0-12251 GCA_038048925.1 Garcialebias charrua
TGTTTCCACAGCTTTTTTGTACCCCTTCTGTGGGCGGGGTCCAGAATCCTACTCGTCTTACCACATGGTGGCAGTAGTGTTCCCTCAAGCTATTTACTACAGTACTAGCCACCACTAGAAGAAGAACACAATAAAGGCTTTGACAGAATGTTGTGAAAGAGATGTCATGCTATAATGAGTACCTCATGAGCTGTAATCTTTAAACCCAATTCATAATCCTACCTTGTTGCCTTCTTTAAACCCATGTATTTTCCAATTTAGTATTTTTACAATAAAGATGTATTAAAGCATATTTTATTATTTAGTTATGCACAAGGTGCTTGATAAAGTTGCAAAACCATATTTATCTGAGCTGCTTCAACCTTCCTGCCCTCCCCGATCTCAGATCAGCTGAGCAGTTGCTGCTGACAGTCCTCAAAACTTTTTAAATCTTATTTAAAAACACACATTTATTCCTTGGCTTTTAACACGTGATCTTATCTTTTATGGCATGTTAACACACCTGGGTAACACTTTATAATAACTACACACTATTAAGCCTTATTTAAGCATTAACAAACTTTTAATTAACAATGAAAACATCATTAATTAAGGATGATTCACACTTAATACACTATTAATTAACACACTTGTTAACGCTTTATACATAAAGAATAATGAGTTCCAAAACCTACGTACTCAATGTTTATTCATGCTTAATAACTCATGAATTAACTATGCTATCTATATTTGTAAATGCACAAATTAATGTGCTTTCACCACATGTATTAAATGCGTACTAATTGTTAAATAATGTTTGAATTCACTATCTATTAATCCTGCAATGCATCATTAATTAAGGCAGTTGCTAGTAGTTACTTAAGTGTATTTGTGAACCATTCTAAAGTGAAGACTATTCATGCTTTATTAAGGCTTTGTTAATGTTTCATAAATCCTAAATAGCCACAAGTTATTTTTCCCTTGTGGAAATCAGACAAAAATGATTTCACTATCTATTAATCCTGCAATGCATCATTAATTAAGGCAGTTGCTAGTACAGTAGTTACTTAAGTGTATTTGTGAACCATTCTAAAGTGAAGACTATGCCCAGCTGTTTGTCCGCGTTTTATCAATCAATCAATCAATCACCTTTATTTAACCAGGTAGAGCCCATTGAGATCGAGATCTCTTTTACAAGGGTGACCTGGTCAAGTGGTCAGCAGCACACGTCACATTGGCAATAGGCATTTGCACTTATCAAAAAGAAAATAAAGAAAACTACAATCACAGTAAACAGATGTTGACAGTTCAAAACCAACAGGATATGACAGATTTCTATATACATTATATACAAAACAAGCAGACAAAAAAAACCAACAATGACATGTATATTGGATAAGTAGTGGTTAGAAACATCTGCAATGGTCAAGTTTCTTGATGACATTTTCTACTACGGTTGACATAAAGGATCCAGGAGAGATGAATGTTGATAGTTTCAGATCTTTCTGTAAGTTGTTCCAGGCTGAGGGGACGGCGAAGCTGAACGCTCTTTTTCCTAGTTCAGTTCTGACAGGAGGAACTGACAGGAGGACTAAATCGTTAGAGCGCAGGGAGTATTGACTGTGTGATGTTTGTATTAAGGAGGTGAGGTATGACGGGACCAGGTTTAGGAGGGTCTTGTAGATGAAGGATATCCAGTGAGTGTATCTGCGAGTGCTGAGAGATGACCAGCCAGATTTTACGTAAAGCTCACAGTGATGAGTGCGATAACTGGAGTCAGTAATGAACCGAAGGGCACCGTGGTAAATGGAGTCTAAGGACTGTAGGTATTTTGATGCAGCACTCATGTACAGCACGTCACCATAATCTAGTATTGGCATGAATGTTGCAGCTACTAATGTTCTCCTGGCTTTGCATGAGAAGCAGGATTTGTTTAACATGTTACATCCCAGCCAGCATGCACAGGTGGGCCCCATATGGTATACATATGTGCAAAAAACATGGGTCCCAAAAGGTTTTGTCCACGGTTTCCATGGTGGCCCCACATGGGTTTGCCCAGATAGATTTTAATGGGCCCTGACTGGGTTTTCAGTGGGACCCACATGTTTAACTTAAATGAGACCCATGTAAAACCCATGTGTGTGCCGTGAAGAATATCTACCTGGGACTAAACTGGGTCCCTACTGGGCTAAAAATATGGGTAATAAGTGGGTTCGTCCACAGTTTCCATGGTGGCCCCACATGGGTTTGCCCAGATAGACTTTAATGGGCCCTGACTGGGCTTTCAGTGGTTCCCAGATGGTTAACTTATATGAGACCCATGTAAAACCCATGTGTGTGCCTTGAAGAATATCTACCTGGGACTAAACTGGGTCCCAACTGGGCTAAAAATATGGGTAATAAGTGGGTTTGTCCACAGTTTCCATGGTGGCCCCACATGGGTTTGCCCAGATAGACTTTAATGGGCCCTGACTGGGCTTTCAGTGGTTCCCAGATGGTTAACTTATATGAGGCCCATGTAAAACCCATGTGTGTGCCTTGAAGAATATCTACCTGGGACTAAACTGGGTCCCAACTGGGCTAAAAATATGGGTAATAAGTGGGTTTGTCCACGGTTTCCATGGTGGCCCCACATGGGTTTGCCCATACATTTTTAAGGCACTGACTAGGTTTTCAGTGGGACCCAGATGGTTAACTTACATGAGGCCCATTAAAGACCCACGTGTGTTCTTACCAGCATAATTTACATATCGGATTTTCCGATGCAACCTGCCGATATTTCTGATCCATGAAGTATGTCACAGAGCACACATATTGCACCATACTCTGTGACTTCTGTCTTAACATTGTGTGAGTTAAACCCAAAGAAGACACTCTGGGCCTCACAACAAGTAATAGCCAAACTTTAACAAGAGGCACTTCTGTAACACAGATGTCCTTCTGACTCATGGTGCAGCCCAGAACACTAAAATACTGCTAAACATTATGGGAAATCAACACAGCACTCCCCGTTTTTTAGTTTCCTTTTTGATTGTGGCACTATGAGTTGTATTTCTTGTTGGCTTTGATCAACAGATACAGATTTAAACTATTTGAACACTAATATACCGCTAAGCATGATGGGAAATCAACACAGTTCACTCCCCGTTTTTTAGTTTCGTTTTTGATTGTGGCACTATGACTTTTAATTCTTGTTGGTTTTGATCAACAGATACAGATTTAAACTATACATTGAATTTATAAATGTAAATTCAATGCATAGTTTAAATCTCTATCTGTTGATCCCACATTTATACCACTTGGGATGAATACAGTTAGCCCACACGGGCTTCCCATGCTGGGCACATTATACTAAAATCACATGGGTCCTATGTACTGATGCACATCAGAGTCAGAGTCAGCGAGTCTTTATTGTCATTTGCACCGCATGTAGTACATGTGATGAAATGAGATTATGTACACAGGGTCCCAGTTACATCCAACAACAAAATGTAAGAGAAAAACTGTAATAACATCTAGGATATGAACTAAGAAAAACATCCAACTAGAAATACACTAAGCCCTAGAGTAATAGAAAAACGTCATTACAAACAGCAGCACGAACATGAGTCTTTATGAGCAGATGGTCACAGATGAACACAGCAACAAGAAAACAGATCAGCATCAGCATGATGTGATATTTCACGGTGATTATTCTTATTATTTATTTATTCATGAGTCTAACAGCCTCAGGGTAGAAGCTGTTCCTCAGTCTAGTGGTTCTACATTTGATGCTCCTCAACCTCCGTCCTGAGGGGAATGGGGCAAAGAGTGTGTGTGCTGGGTGAGTGGGGTCTTTCATGATGCAGGTGGCTTTTTTCCTGCATCTCGAAGTGTAAATGTCTGTGATGGTGGGGAGACTGACTCCAGCAGACTTCTGTGCAGCCTCCCCCCCTCTCTGCAAAGCTTTTCTTTCTGCAGCTGTTTAGCCTCCATGCCACACATTGATGCTGGAGCACAGGATGCTCTCCACTGCACACCTGTAGAAGGATGTGAGGACTGGACATATCTGTCCCATTCCCAGTTAGCCCACGTAAAAATGAGCTGGGGCCTATATATACATGCCCAGGTTGAAGCCATGTAAGGTCATCCCACATTTAGCCCACTTGGGGTAAATACAGTTAGCCCATAAGGGCTTCCCATCCTGGACCCATTATACTGAAACCACATGGGTCCCATATAATAATGTCCATTTCTGTCCCATTCGCACTTATCCCACATAAACACGAACTGGGACCTCTACATTCATGCCCAGGTTCAACCCATGTAAGGTCAGCCCACTCTTATACCACTTGGGGTAAATACAGTCTGCCCACATGGGCTTCCCATGCAGGGCCCATTATACTAAAACCACATGGGTACCATATAATATTGCCCTTTTCTGTCTCATTCCCAGTTAGCCCACATAAAAATGAACTGGGGCCTAAATATACATGCCCAGGTTGAAGCCATGTAAGGTCATCCCACATTTAGCCCACTTGGGTTAAATACAGTTAGCCCATAAGGGCTTCCCATGCTGGGGCCATTATACTAAAACCACATGGGTCCCATATAATAATGTCCATGTCTGTCCCATTCGAAGTTATCCCACATAAACACGAACTGGGACCAATATATCTATGCCCAGGTTCAACCCATGTAAGGTCAGCCCACACTTATCCCAATTGGGGTAAATACAGTTAGCCCACATGTGCTTCCCATGCTGGACCCATTATACCAAAACCACATGGGTCCCATATAATATTGCCCATTTCTGTCCCATTCCCAGTTAGCCCACATAAAAATGAACTAGGGCCTATATATACATGCCCAAGTTGAAGCCATGTAAGGTCATCCCACATTTAGCCCACTTGGGGTAAATAAAGTTAGCCCATAAGGGCTTCCCATGCTGGGACCATTATACTAAAACCACATGGGTCCCATATAATAATGTCCATTTCTGTCCAATTCGCAGTTATCCCACATAAACACGAACTGGGACCTATACATTTATGCCCAGGTTCAACCCATGAAAGGTCAACCCACTCTTATACCACTTGGGGTAAATACAGTCTGCCCACATGGGCTTCCCATGCAAGGCCCATTATACTACTACTACTACTACTAATAATAATAATAATAATAATAAAAATAATAATAATAATAATAATGAATTAAATTTATAACGCACTTTTTATTAATGAAAATCTCAAAGTGCTACAAAGTGCAACAAAATTAAATGTCAATAAAACAAGTAATAAAACAAATAAAATCAATAACAGTATCAACTAAGATCAAAGATAGAATCATGAGGAGGCAGAGTATGCTTGGTTAAAAAGAAAGGTCTTCAAGCCGCTCTTAAAGTCAACCAGTGACTGTGGAGCTCTTAGGCAGTCAGGAAGAGAGTTCCACAGGCGGGGGGCAGCCACACTGAAAGCCCGGTCTCCCATGGTCCTTAACTTGGTTCTCGGAATGTGAAGTAGATGACTGTTCTGTGACCGTAGAGACCGGGTGGATGAGTATGCATGTACCACATGGGTCCCATATAAATTGCCCATTTCTGTCCCATTGCCAGTTAGCCCACATAAAAATGTACTGGTTCCTATATATCCATGCTCAGGTTAAACCCATGTAAGGTGATCCCACATTTATACCACTTGGGCGGCCGTGGCGTAGTGGTAATGGCAGTCGTCCCCCGATCGGAAGGTTGGCGGTTCGAATCCCGGTTCCCCACACTATGTGTCGTTGTGTCCTTGGGCAAGACACTTAACCCCGAGTTGCTCCCGGTAGGACTGGAAAGCACCTTGCATGGTAGTCTGCCGCTACCGGTGTATGAATGTGGGTAGCATTCAATGTGTGTAGCGCTTTGAGATTTTCACTAATGAAAAGCGCGTTATAAATTGAATTCATTATTATTATTATTATTATTATTATTATTAAATACAGTTAGCCCTCATGGGCTTCCCATGCTGGGCACATTATACTAAAATCACATGGGTCCCATATACAGATGTGCATATCTGTCCCATTCCCAGTTAGCCCAAATAAAATTCAACTGGGGCCAATATATCTATGCCCAGGTTCAACCCATGTAAGGTCAGCCCACACTTATCCCAATGGGGGTAAATACAGTTAGCCCATAAGGGCTTCCCATGATGGACCCATTATACTAAAACCACATGGGTCCCATATAATAATGCCCATTTCTGTCCCATTCCCAGTTAGCCCACATAAAAATGAACTGGGGCCTATATATCCATGCCAAGGCTGAACCCATGTAAGGTCATCTGACACTTATCCCACTTGGGGTCAATACAGTTAGCACATATGGGCTTCTCATACTGTGACCATTATACTAAAACCACATGGGTCCCATATAATGATGCCCATTTCTGTCCCATTCCCAGTTAGCCCACATAAAAATGTACTGGGCCCTATATATCCATGCCCAGGTTGAACCCATGAAAGGTGATCCCACATTTATACCACTTGGGATAAATACAATTAGCCCACATGGGCTTCCCATGCTGGGCCCATTATACCGAAACCACATGGGTCCCATATAGTATTGCCCATTTCTGTCCCATTCCCAGTTAGCCCACATACAAATGAACTGGGACCTATATATACATGCCCAGGTTCAACACATGTAAGGTCAGCCCACTCTTATACCACTTGGGGTAAATGCAGTCTGCCCACATGGGCTTCCCATGTTGGGCCCATTATACTAAAACCACATGGGTCCCATGTAAAATAGCCCATTTCTGTCCCATTGCCAGTTAGCCCACATTAATGCTGTATAGGACCCATATATTTAGCCCAACAGGGCCAACAAAATGGGTTCCTTTATGGGATAACCATATGGGTCTCATGCAGTTAGCCCAGATAAATCCCATGCCCACTCGTTACCCAAGTAGCCCACAATAACCCCATGTGGGGCCCAACTATGCATGCTGGCTGGGATCGGTGTCCATCAAACATCTGAGGCTGCCAGGCACACATGGATGCGAGCTCCCGGCCCCAGCAGGCGTCTCGGACCGCCACCAGTCGGGTCCGTTAGCATTAGCATGTTAGCTCGTGGTCCCTCCACTAAATCTTGCTGTCTGCTGCTTCACGCGTTCCACAGCGTCTTTGTCCTTGGTCTATCTGTCCCTACGCAAAACCGCCGTTCAGCTGCAGCGCATGTGTCCGCGCGGAGCAACCTCTGAACCAACAAGGTTTGGCTGTCGAAGCCGGAGCTAACCGAAGCTAAGAAACATAGCGACCGGAAACTGTCGGAAACTACCGGAAACTGCGTAATTCGGCTTAAAAATAACAATAAAAAATAATTGTGATAATAATACTTTATTTATATACCCAGTTAAAACAACCACAGCTGCAACAAAGCTGAAATAAAGAACATTTAAACCTAAATTATTTTTTAAAATTATTATTTTTATTTATTTATTTAACTTTTGTCTGATTTCCACAAGGGAAAAATAACTTGTGGCTAAATAATACTTTATTCATAAAGCTTTATTTCAGCTTTGTTGCAGCTGTGGTTGTTTTAACTGGGTATATAAATAAAGTATTATTATTACAATTATTTTTTATTGTTATTTTTAAGCCGAATTACGCAGTTTCCGGTAGTTTCCGACAGTTTCCGGTCGCTATGTTTCTTAGCTTCGGTTAGCTCCGGCTTCGACAGCCAAACCTTGTTGGTTCAGAGGTTGCTCCGCGCGGACACATGCGCTGCAGCTGAACGGCGGTTTTGCGTAGGGACAGATAGACCAAGGACAAAGACGCTGTGGAACGCGTGAAGCAGCAGACAGCAAGATTTAGTGGAGGGACCACGAGCTAACATGCTAATGCTAACGGACCCGACTGGTGGCGGTCCGAGACGCCTGCTGGGGCCGGGAGCTCGCATCCATGTGTGCCTGGCAGCCTCAGATGTTTGATGGACACCGATGTAACATGTTAAAACGCGGATAAACAGCTGGGCATAGTCTTCACTTTAGAATGGTTCACAAATACACTTAAGTAACTACTAGCAACTGCCTTAATTAATGATGCATTGCAGGATTAATAGATAGTGAAATCATTTTTGTCTGATTTCCACAAGGGAAAAATAACTTGTGGCTATTTAGGATTTATGAAACATTAACAAAGCCTTAATAAAGCATGAATAGTCTTCACTTTAGAATGGTTCACAAATACACTTAAGTAACTACTAGCAACTGCCTTAATTAATGATGCATTGCAGGATTAATAGATAGTGAATTCAAACATTATTTAACAATTAGTACGCATTTAATACATGTGGTGAAAGCACATTAATTTGTGCATTTACAAATATAGATAGCATAGTTAATTCATGAGTTATTAAGCATGAATAAACATTGAGTACGTAGGTTTTGGAACTCATTATTCTTTATGTATAAAGCGTTAACAAGTGTGTTAATTAATAGTGTATTAAGTGTGAATCATCCTTAATTAATTATGTTTTCACTGTTAATTAAATGTTTATTAATGCTTAAATAAGGCTTAATAGTGTGTAGTTATTATAAAGTGTTACCCACACCTGCAGTAAGACTGGTATATGTATTTATTTTTGTATGCTTTTTATAGTTTTTAATTAACTTGTCTTTTATGTTATTGTACAGCACTTTGGTTGACCCTGTGGTTTTTAAAATGTGCTTTATAAATAAAGTTGATTTAAAACATCACACTGTGATCTTTGAAACTGCCAGAGTTTCCCTGGTAAAGTTGCTGCTGGGTGGTAGATGGTAGATGGATGGTCTGTGAATTCTTTAACTTTAAACTGTCCAAAGGACTTTGGCCACTTTTAATTTTTGACTTTTTTTGTATGACTTCATCCTAGAACCAAATAATTTATAACGTAATAACAGTTGAGCAGATTCTAATAATCTTTATCTTATGATTCTTTAAAGGTCAAATGCAAATGGAAAGTTCTCTTAAAGTTGCAGTATGTAGCTTTTTTTATAAACATATTTCTTCTCTCAGTCACTATTTTTTGTCAGAGTGATGTTAAACAGGTAATCTTTGAGAAATACTATATTCCTCTGGCGTCTCCCGGTGGTTAAAATAGCATTTATAAAAACCAGAGCGGGCCGTTTTTGACCAGCCAATCAAAACAGAGTTATTTTCATGAACGAGCTTCCCCCGCCCTCCCCCCCGCCTCTCCCAGCGGCAGCGCGCAGGCGCAGCAGCAGCAGCCGGGCAGTGGGCACGCTCCCGTCTCAAACAGTAGCTGTTTCAAGATGGCGGAGGTGGCGAGAGCCTCGAGTGCTCAGAGGATTGCAAAGCGATGCAGAGTTAGCAACTTTCCTGCTTGAAAAGTAAGTGTCTTTGCTTGACTCATGTGATAGCGCAAATGCCATGATATTATCTACAACAGGCTAAAATCGTTTTCCGGCCTACAGCTGACGTGATGCTAATGGCAGCAGCTAACTCATTCAACCTCAGTATTGTTTTGATACGTACATTTAGTTATCCTAACTTATTGTATTGTGGATCAGCATGCAGATATGTTGAAAGTACTGTAACTGCGCTGTCTGTGTAAGAGAGGCATGATCTCAACAACTAGCAATTAGCATATTGTCTGCAGATCATTTGGTGTTCATAATCTAAAAGTCTGTTAGTTGTACTACACAATATATGTTGTTGATGCATACATCTCAACCTCTTTGGACGTTTACCTGTATAAAGGGCCTCAAAAATTATTAAATTTTGGAATAAAATCTGTAAAACTTGCGGTGGGGTGGACGAGTTTGCTGCGGACATGAGCCTGCAGTGAAGCAGGATGAAAGGAGAGCATAAAAAGTTCAAATTTTACTTCTAGCAGCAGAACAGGATGGAAGATGGCTGTTTGATGCTATTTTTTAAATCATCCTACATGCTTTGATATGTTAGATAAATTTGTCATTGTGTGATAAATGTGTTGAAAAGAATATCTGATTATTGTTTGAACTACATTATATGTTTTTATGCAGAGATGATGACTTTGGGGAAGGTCTCAGAAGTGAATTTGGGGAGACTCCCATTCAGGTTTTGGAAACAAGGTAAGTAAGGGGAAACTGTATTTATGTCAAGATTATTTTATGGTTTGCACTGCAACTAATATAACTGTGATCATAATATTATTACACAATTTTAAAATGTAGATGGTAAGGTTGTATGTCTAATATTGTTTATGAAATGTATTTCCACCAGATATTACGGTAGGCAGAAACAAAAACCAAAGTTTAATAGTTGTTTTTATATAATCCATCCATCCATCCATCCATTTTCTTCCTCTTATCCGGGGTCGGGTCGCGGGGGTAGCAGCCTAAGTAGGGAGGCCCAGTCTTCCCTCTCCCCAGCCACTTGGAGCAGCTCCTCTGGGGGAATCCCAAGGCGTTCCCTGGCCAGCCGAGAAACATAGTCCCTCCAGCGCGTCCTGGGTCTTCCTCTGGGTCTCCTCCCGGTGGGACATGCCCGGAACACCTCACCAGGGAGGCGTCCAGGAGGCATCCTAACCAGATGCCCGAGCCACCTCAACTGGCTCCTCTCGATGTGGAGAAGCAGCGGCTCTACTCCGAGTCCCTCCCGGATGACTGAGCTTCTCACCCTATCTCTAAGGGAGAGTCCAGACACCCTGCGGAGAAAACTCATTTCAGCCGCTTGTATCCGAGATCTTGTTCTTTCGGTCATAACCCAAAGCTCATGACCATAGATGAGGGTGGGAACGTAGATCGATCGGTAAATTGAGAGCTTTGCCTTTTGACTCAGCTCTCTCTTCACCACGACAGACCGGTACAGCGCCCGCTTCACTGCGGACGCTGCACCTATCCGCCTATCAATCTCACGCTCCAGTTTTTATATAATGTATTTCTTTATTGTTATGGCTTTTCTGTGCTGCAATTTTAGTGGACATAAAATTAGAATAATACAGATGCACAATATTGACAATAAATATCTTTGAAGCTTATTTTTTTTATTATTTTATTTTTCTAACCACGTCACAGAAAATGTACAACTTTATAAATTTAAGAATTTTTAAAAAGATGACTTAATTAAAATTCTGTGTTCATGTATAACATACACAGACCAAAAACATGCATGTTAGACTGATTGGTAACTCTAAATTGACCCTAGGTGTGAGTGAGACAGGTCTCTCTTGTAAATGAGTCCCCGTGGCTCAACGAGGCTAGCCTGTATAAATAAAGGTTGAATGAATGAATGTTCTTCTTCCTCAGGTTGTCAGCGCTGTCCTGTTGATGATGATGGTGGTGGTGGTCCCACAGACAGCAGCAAAGCCACACAGGAAGTCCTTTGAAGGATTAGCAGAAGAAACGGTCCCTCTGCGTTTGGACCCAAACAATTTAGTTCCCAGCCTAAAAGTCAGTTCTTTGGCCAGCGACTCCATCTCACCGTGGACCTACAAGTGAGGCTTCAGCTCCTCAGTGTGTTGTCCTTCATGAAGCTCAGAGTCCTGTTAACAGTTTTTGTCTCCTCTCTGTCCTCAGCATCTCCAGGGATGACAACATGTACCCTCATGCGCTGTCGCAGGCTCACTGTTTGCTCAAAACCTGCCTGGACCACCAAGGACTGGAGGACGGGGGCCTGGAGTCCCGTCCCATTCTGCATCAGGTGCTGGTTCTGAGGAGAGTCAAGACGCCAGGGCCAGGCACAGCTACCACTACCGCCTGGAGTCCAAACTCATCTCAGTGGGTTGCACCTGCGTGAGACCGAAGGTGATCAACCAGCACTGAGGACTGACCCATGGAGACCAGATGAAGACCATCTCCACGTGGGGTGTCCTCCAAAGATCTGTGGCAGGGTGTGGCCTTGGGGCAATTTCAATCCCAAAAATCCTCAATTAAAAGAAAAGAACTTTTAAACGAGTTGATGAAGTTTATCAATGAACCTTAATTTTTTTATTTATATATACTGTATATATATATATATATACAGTAGTCATTCATTCATTCAACCTTTATTTAGTCAGGTAAATCTCATTGAGCCTCGAGGGCTCATTTACAAAAGTGACCTGCTACTAACTAAAGAATGATGAACAGCAATGGTAGAATATGTTCATCATTCTACATTCATACATACATATATATATATATATATATATATATATATATATATATATATATATATATATAGATATATATATAATATATATATATATATATAGATATATATATATATATATATATAGATATATATATAGATATATATATATATATAGATATATATAGATATAT
>JBBPBX010053967.1:12314-23649 GCA_038048925.1 Garcialebias charrua
TATATATATATATATATATATATATATATGTATATATATATATATATATATATATATATATATATATATATATATATATATATATACAGGGAACCCCCGTGTTACGAACGAGATCGGGACCTGAGAACGGTTCGCAGCTCGATCCGTTCGTAGGTAGGGGGTGAAAATTATATTTAAAAAAAAAATTATTCATTCATTCATTCATTCAACCTTTATTTATCATGCTAACGGAGCGCGCGCACACATTTAAGCATGTAAAGTAGTGTACTGTAATGTTAAACATTGCTATTCACATTTACAGAATAAATAAAAATATATTTTCTTACTTTGAGATGGTCAAAGCCGACATCTTAGGTTGCCATGCGTTGATTGTTGTCGGGCCGAGCAGCGCGCCACCGCAGCTGCTCCAGGCCTGTGTTAGCTAGCTGGCTAGCTTCTGCTAGCCAAGCCATGAGCTAGTGTTGGAGCGGCGGCGCGATCAATCTGCAGCTTCTGCTGCTCCAGCCGCTGCTCCAGCCTGAGACGTCCACAGAGCTATTCCAGCTAGTAATTAATCCACATGATGCGATCCTGGTCACCAGTGTTCAAAAGGCCGGCTCCCGTGTTAGCTCCAGTGTTAGCTCTGGAGCTAGCCAGGCCGGAGGTGTAGCCAGGCCGGCTGGAGGTGTTCGCACGGCGGCCTGGCACGATCGGCGATAAATCCGCTCCTGCCTGAGACATCCACAAAGTTCACAGAGACGTTTCCAGCTAGTAATTAATCCATATGAAGCCATCCTGGTCACCAGTCTTCGTCCAGCTCTCGGCAGCTAACCTAAGATGGCGTCCGGTCCGGTGTTCTACATTAATTTGTGACCGGAGACCCCAGTGACTGAACCTTAAATAGCGTCCGGTGTTCTACATTAATTTGTGACCGTGTAAACTGAAGACCTACTTCCTGTTTCCCAAAATTGCTCAAAAATTGCTCAAAAATGATCAGAAATGATCTTTTTTATCATAATTATTATTTATAAAGCCTTTAAAACAACCAGAGCTGCAACAAAGTGATGTACACATGAAATTAAGAACATTTAAACACAAAAAAAAAAAAAAAAAAAAATATATATTTTTTTTTTTTTTTAATTCATATTTTTATTAAATATGATATGTTCGTAAGTCCCGTGGTTCGCAGGTCGATGGGGTCGTAGGTCGGGGGTTACCTGTATAGATATATAGATATATATACATATATATATATATATATATATACATATATAGATAGATATATATATACATATATAGATATACAGTATATATATAGTATATACTGTATACTGTAGTTATAAATATAGTTATTTTTTTATATAGATACCTATATTTATAACTATATATATATATATAGTATATATACATATAGATACCTATATTTATAACTATATATATATTATATATATACACAAATGAAAGAGTGGAGATCAGGTGGTTCTCTATGGACTTTAGATGTTTGGACAAGCTGACAATCTGGAGAAGCTCCACATATTTATTGACCTGACCCACTTAAGTGAAGACCAGATCAGTCACCTGGGCCCTGCTTGCTGTTCTGTTGCCCTGAAGGCTGCAGGTTAGGAAGAATTTGGAGTTAATTAAGTTCTGTTTAATTTCTGTCCAGTTTTATTAAAAAGTTATTTAAATCAAACTAAGTACACAACAGAGTATTTAACATCAGGGTGGATGCTCAGTGCTTTATTTATGGTTATTTAAGTGCGTTATGTAACGGTTTGATGATCCTTGTCACATATTTATTTAGGTTTTTTGTGTATTTATTGTCTAAATAAATAAATAAAAAAGATTTTGTCGCTGTGTTCTTTCAAATAGAAAATTATTTCACTGCATGTTCATGAAGAATCATCAATTTAAAGGTTTGCATGAAAACAGGGTGACTATGAGAACTGTTTGTTTTCATCAACTCCCCCTGTGAGCATCGAATCTCATTATGTAACAAAACCAGAATATGAACAAGTCCAGCTGTTTTCCTCTTCTTCGGACCGTAGGTCCCTCTGGGTGTAAATTCCTCGTCTGAAGACCATCGAGAATGTTTCAAAACGATGCGTAACACAGATAAAATGTCACACACTGCAGCAAAGTATTATAACATAACTTATTGAAAGGGTTATACATAATTTACGATACTTTATTACAAATACGCAAAGATTTGAGAAGGAAATAGTCGATCGGGTGACTGCGCCGACGCCATCTTAGAACTGTGTTTACAATGCATGCGCGTTCACGAGACAGGCCAAGCTGTGGAGGAGGAGCTAAGGAGGCGGAGTTTCAGGTCAGCCAGAGTGCAAGGGGGAGGAGGGAGAAGGGTTTCTGCTCGAAAATTTCCTAAGTTTCAGGGCTTTACAGAAACTGCAGACCGTGCCTTTAACTTCCAGTATGGATTTAAACACAATACACACTTCACATTATAAAATAAGTTTAGGAAATTGAATGTTCGAGGACACCACTTAAGAAAATATAACGTTTAATAGGAAAAGTTTGAAGTGACAAACAGAAGTAACAAATTTCCATCTGGTGTCTCACGTCTTCCTCCAGAAGATGACACAGGTTGTTGAATTCTGGCGATTTTCTTCTGTTGACTGTAAAAGAAAAATGTGATTAATTTAGTCCAGAAACTGTTTTTTTTTTTTTAAACAACACAGTGTGATCACAACATGTTCATATACTAAATGTATCCTGTTGGAGTTATTTGAAATAAAATTCAATGTTTTATAGACATAAATGTGTCAAGCTACCTCCATTAATTTTCTCCCTTGTACTTTGTATCACATATTATCAATTCTATCAAAAACCACATAGCTGATATTTTTCAAAAAAATCTAGTGTGATCACAACATGTTCATATACTAAATGTATCCTGTTGGAGTTATTTGAAATAAAATTCAATGTTTTATAGACATAAATGTGTCAAGCTACCTCCATTAATTTTCTCCCTTGTACTTTGTATCACATATTATCAATTCTATCAAAAACCACATAGCTGATATTTTTCAAAAAAATCTAGTGTGATCACAACATGTTCATATACTAAATGTATCCTGTTGGAGTTATTTGAAATAAAATTCAATGTTTTATAGACATAAATGTGTCAAGCTACCTCCATTAATTTTCTCCCTTGTACTTTGTATCACATATTATCAATTCTATCAAAAACCACATAGCTGATATTTTTCAAAAAAATCTAGTGTGATCACAACATGTTCATATACTAAATGTATCCTGTTGGAGTTATTTGAAATAAAATTCGAATTTTTATAATTTATTTTCGTTGTGCAAGCACAGTTTTGGAAGAAGTCAAAGCGAAACTACTTTAAATGCAGCATATTTGACCACTACGTGACAATATTAAAGCGTGGTTAAGCTCAGGAGCCCTCGTACTATAAAGTCAGCTATGAAATATATTTTATATCTGTTCATTGAGCTACATTTAAAGACATAAAGCCGCCCGCGCGCCGCGTGTTGCTCGTGGCGAACCTGCTTTTTAAAATCCTGCAGTTTTGAGCAATACGTGATTTTATTAAGGACACGTTCAGCTGAAGACCCATCTTTGCTATAAATTTTAAAAAATAATAATTGTTTTTACCGTGTTATTCATGTAAAGTCCTGCCGTGATCACTTCCCTCGCTTCCGTGAAAACTGCTCGAGTCTCCTCCTTCCTACTTCCGGAGCGGGTGAGCTCGCCTCAGTACCCCTCTGAAACCAGCCCGAAAATCTCAAGAAATCTCGCGCGGCTTAGCACGGAATATCCGGTGGAAAAGGATGAAAGGGGGTCTCTGCGACGCACATATGACGTAACATCCGACCCGAGCCGACCGGTGGAAAAGGGGCTTAAGTGGGGGAAAGTGGTACACCAACAACACCATTTATAGTGGGGGTGGCATGCTGCTGACCTCAACTTGGGATGTCGTGAGTTGGTGGGCAGAATACTTTGAAGACCTCCTCAATCCCACTGGTAAGTCTTACACTGAGGAAGCGCAACCTGGGGACTTTGGGTTGGGCCTTCCAATCTCTGGTGCTGAGGTCACTGAGGTGGTTAAAAAGCTCCTCGTTGGTAGGGCCTCAGGGGTGGATGAGATTCGCCTGGAGTTCCTTAAGGCTCTGGATGTTGTGGGGTTGTGTTGGCTTACGCGACTATGCAATATTGCGTGGACATCGGGGGCAGTTCCCCTGGATTGGTAGACTGGGGTGGTGGTTCCCCTATTCAAAGAGGGGGACCGTAGAGTGTATTCCAACTACAAGGGGATCATACTATTAAGCCTCCCTGGTAAGGTCTATTCAGGTGTTCTGGAGAGGAGGATCCGTCGGATAGTCGAACTTCGGATTCAGGAAGAGCAATGTGGTTTTTGTCCTGGTCGTGTAACATTGGACCAGCTCTACACCCTTAGCAGGGTCCTGGAGGGTGCGTGGGAGTTTGCCCAACCAGTTTACATGTACTTTGTGGACTGTAATAAGGCATTGAACCGCGTCCCTCGAGGGGGCATGTAGGGGGTACTCCGAGAGTATGGGATACCAGGCCCTTTGATACGGCTGTTAGGTCCCTGTATAACCGGTGTCAGAGCTTGGTCCGCATTGCCGGATGTAAGTCAGGCTACTTTCCAGTGAGAATTGGACTCCGCCAAGGTTGCCTTTTGTCACAGATTCTGTTCATAACTTTTATGGAAATAATTTCTAGGCGAAGCCAAGGTGTTGTGGGGATCCGTTTTTGTGGCCTTTGGACCGCTTCTCTGTTTTTGCAGATGATATGGTCCTATTGGTTTCAAAAGGTCGTGATCGACAGTTTTTGCTATAGCGGTTTGCAGCCGAGTGTGACACGGCCGGGATGAGGATAGGTTCTTCCAAATCCGAGGCCATGTTCTTGAGCCAGAGGAAGAGGGTCCTGCCCCAAGTGGAGGAGTTTAACACTAGCAAACCCAGGGGAAAAAAAAACACTAGAACTGCCATGAGTTTGTCAAAATGACAATTCTTCCATTAGGTGTCATGAGCCTGGGGGTGGATATCTTTGTTTGTGGGTAAACATCCCCTCCTGAGAATCTTCTCCCAGCATAATCTTCTCCAGTAGGTCAAAACAAAAGATCCCCCTCACACAAAGAACATTCATTTACATACATCCCCCACAAATTAACCACACATTCCAACAGCATTTCCAACTTGCTTCTACAGAGAGAGAGAGTTGTTTTCACCAGAGACTGCTCTGTAGGTGGGGGGGGGGGTTCTTACAAGCTTTGATCAAAAATAATGTTACACTGAATTTTATTTTTTTATTTTTTTTCATTCAACCTTTATTTAGTCAGGTAAATCTTATTGAGCCTCGAGGCCAATGAAACACATACATTAAACAATAAACAATAGAAAAGTAGCAAAAACATCCATCCATCCATCCATCCATCCATCTTCTTCCGCTTATCCGGGGTCGGGTCGCGGGGGTAGCAGCCTAAGTAGGGAGGCCCAGACTTCCCTCTCCCCAGCCACTTGGTGCAGCTCCTCCAGGGGAATCCCAAGGCGTTCCCAGGCCAGCCGAGAAACATAGTCCCTCCAGCGCGTCCTGGCTCTTCCTCTGGGTCTCCTCCCGGTGGGACATGCCCGGAACACCTCCCCAGGGAGGCGTCCAGGAGGCATCCTAACCAGATGCCCGAGCCACCTCAACTGGCTCCTCTCGATGTGGAGAAGCAGCGGCTCTACTCCAAGTCCCTCCCGGATGACTGAGCTTCTCACCCTATCTCTAAGGGAGAGTCCAGACACCCTGCGGAGAAAACTCATTTCAGCCGCTTGTATCCGAGATCTTGTTCTTTCGGTCATAACCCAAAGCTCATGACCATAGATGAGGGTGGGAACGTAGATCGATCGGTAAATTGAGAGCTTTGCCTTTTGACTCAGCTCTCTCTTCACCACGACCAGTGATGGCATAGTTACATTGAAAAAGTAACTTAGTTAAGTTACTGATTAGTCCTTGGGAAAAGTAACTTAGTTAAGTTACTGATTACTTGATTTGGAAAGTAACTAAGTTAGATTACTAAGTTACTTTATTAGTTACTTTCAGCAGCCGCTGACAAGAACCCTCTGTCACAATACATAAAAAATTTAAATGTTTTAATAAAATAATTACTAATAAATATTCAAAAAACAAAATACAGTAGTCTTTCTTGACTTCACTAAACAAATAATATTTTTACAAAAAAGACTTATAAAATGTTTATTTTGAAAATGTGTCAAGTAAACAATACGTTTGTATGAAAATAAATAAAAGCATGAGCCACTGGCCAAAAGGATGGTCCAGCACAGAAGATCAACATCATCAGGTCAGGGCTCTGCAGTCTACACTCATCTCCAGGCCAGCGGTCACTCTTTCAGGGATGAAGATGTTCACATCCTTGATAGAGAGGAACGATGGTTTGAGAGAGGAGTAAAGGAGGCCATCTTTGTGAAAAGAAACCATCCATCATTAAACAGAGGTGGAGGCCTCTGGGTTCAACTGTCCCCCTCTTACAATGCTGTTATTGCTAGTATCACTCAGCCCTCTGTGAATAACAAACAACCATCAGGGTGCTGCTAACTATCCATTGTTAGGCTGATGGTCCGTGAGCAGCTGGTTTCAGCTGTCAGCAGCAAACTGGTTCATCCACTGTGAGAGGGTGCTACAGTATTTATAAGATTGAAATGAATACAGCATCTCAGACTGAGGAAGTCTTATGGACAAAAGATAAAACGTTTCTACAATTTTTTTTGTTCTGTTTTGTTTTTTGAATGTCCAGAGGACCAGACTTAGCATTTTTAGATTTTTCTACCTGGATTATTGAGCATGCATCAGGGTCATCATCACACGCTTCTTAGCTGCAGGTGGATGTCCCTCAAGAGGAAAAAGACAGCTGCTTCCTCTGTCTCAGACTGGAAATAACACAAACATGTAAAAAAATAAAAAATAGTTAATAAGATTATCATTTTAAATTAAAAAGGTTAATTATTAATAAAAGAACAATACCTCTTCTTGTGGTTGGATCTCTCGGTCATCATCAGGGCAGGGATTTATTCAGCTCCAGGACTTGTTGACATCAGTTTTTTCATAAAGTGATTAACTTTTTGGCTGGTGTTGACATGATGATGGACGTGATGGAAGACGTTTTAGAGACGCTCAGTTAATTTAAAGCCTGCACAGCAACAACAACATTTCAGACGTAGATCCAGAGCTTTAAAATGTCCTACAGTTTGTGTTATTGACTGATCTGACCTACCTGAAGGCTGTTTTAATGCTGCTGCTGCTCTGTTAGCAGTGTTTACAAGCTGCTCCTCGTTCACGTTCGGATCACGTCGTTAAGTCCGTTCAAGTTAGACGTGTTGTCTGCTGCAGATCCAGTCTCCGTGAAACAAAGTCCACACACCGTTTTGGATGTGCGCTCGTGTTTTTAACAAGTCACAACGTTCCCAAACAAACAGGAGACCGCAGCGAGATGCTAAACCTAGCTTAATGCTAACGTGTGCTACAGACAATAACACCGGGCGGTCGCATAGACTGACGTCACTCCTGTCTTTTTTTTTCTCGCTCCCCCCGAGACGCATTGGCGAAATAAAATTAAATTACAGTACTACAGAAAATGACAAATAACTAAGTAACGCACAATAATGTGGAAAAAGTAACTTTAATCTGATTACTGCAGTTTGAAAAGCAACGCGTTAGATTACTAGTTACTGAAAAAAGTGGTCCGACCAGAGTAACGCGTTACTTTGTAACGCGTTACTGACATCACTGACCACGACAGACCGGTACAGCGCCCGCTTCACTACGGACACTGCACCTATCCGCCTATCGATCTCACGCTCCAGTTTTCCCTCATTCGTGAACAAGATCCCGAGATACGTAAACTCCTCCACTTGGGGCAGGACCTCCTCCCCGACCCGGAGAGGGCATGCTACCCTTTTCCGGCTCAAGACCATGGCCTCGGATTTGGAGGAACTGATCCTCATCCCGGCCGTATCACACTCGGCTGCAAACCGCTCCAGTGAAAATTGTAAATCACGAACTGATGAAGCCAGTAGGACCACATCATCTGCAAAAAACAGAGAAGCGATTCTAAGGTCACCAAAACAAATCCTCTCAACACCTTGGCTGCGCCTAGAAATTCTGTCCATAAAAGTTATGAACAGAATCGGTGACAAAGGGCAACCTTGGCGGAGTCCAACTTTTACCGGAAACGAGCCTGACTTACTGCCGGCAATGCGGACCAAGCTATTTATATATATATATATATATATATATATATATATATATATATATATATACAGGTAGTCCCCGACTTACGAGCGCTCTGACCTACGAGCATCCGGACTTACGAGCTGGCAAATTTTTGGAAAAAACGCAAAAAATACTGAGTTTTTCTGTGTTTTTTCACCACAGTCCGTTAGCTAAACATGTGGACACACGTTTCCGATCATTTTTATGCACTCATAAGCGGTTTTTCGATGAAAAACGAGTGTTTGTAGTCGCGCTAGCAAAACCGTTCCAACTTACGAGCGAAATTCCGGACTTACGAGACACGTGGCGGCCGTTCCAAATTACGAGATTTCCATGTTACGAGCGCCTCGTTGTAACGGAACTCGCTCGTAAGTCGGGGACTACCTGTATATATATAATATATATATATATACTTATAAATATATATATACATATATACATATATACATATATATATATATATATATATATATATACATATATACATATATATATATATATATATATATATATATATATATATATATATATATATACATATATATATATATATATATATATATATATATATATATATATATATATATATATATATATATATATATATATATATATATATATATATATATATATATATATATATATATATCACACACTTTATGGTATTGTAGGCCATTGCATTAGGTAATACATTCAGCAATTACTTTTACTTTAATACTTTAAGTATTTTTAAAAGCAAGTACTTATTTACTTTTACTTAAGTAAAAATATTAATATGGTACTTCTACTTTTACTAGAGTATATTTTTGTCTGTTTATTTGCACTTTTACTTAAGTACAGTGTTTGAGTATTTTCTCCACCACTGGATTTACCTGACTATATAAATATGCCCCAAGGCCTCCTCCCCGCCAACAGATTGGAATGGCCTCATATACATACCAATGGCTTTAAAAATGCTAATTCAATTTGTCAGTTTGACAATCCCATGGGTTGCATAGGTAGAATTGTCATTTTGACAAAAACTGGTAGAGCTAGTGTTAAGTATCTTTTCGTATCGTTTAAGTTCTTGTTCACAAATGAGGGAAAATTGGAGAGTGAGATCGATGGGTGGATAGGTGCAACGTCTTCAGTGAAGCGGGCGTTGTACCGGTCTGTCATGGTGAAGAGAGAGCTGAGTCAAAAGGAAAAGCTCTCAATTTACCAATCGATCTACGTTCCCACCCTCATCTATGATCAAGAGCTTTGAGTTGTGACTGAAAGAACGAGATCACGGATACAAGCGGCTGAAATGAGTTTTCTCCGCAGGGTGTCTGGGCTCTCCCTTAGAGATAGGGTGAGAAGCTCTGTCATCCGGGAGGGACTCAAAGTAGAGCTGCTGCTTCTCCACATCGAGCGGAGCCAGTTGAGGTGGCTCGAGAATCTGGTTAAGATGCTTCCTGGACGCCTCCCTGGTGAGGTGTTTTGGGCATGTCCCACTAGGAGGAGACCTAGAGGAAGACCCAGGACACGTTGGAGGGACAATGTTTCTCGGCTGGCCTGAGAACACCTTGGGATTCCCCCGGAGGAGCTGGCCCAAGTGGCTGGGGAGAGGGAAGTCTGGGCCTCCCTAGCTGCTACCCCCATGACCTGACCCCGGATAAGCGGAAGAGAATGGATGGATGTGAATGTTCCTGTTAAGTGCCCAGAGACAACTTTTGTTGTGATTTGGCGCTATGTAAATAAACTGAATTGAATGGAATATTGCCCACGTCTGAATTACAGTATAGCCAGAAAATGTTTGGCTCTGCTTTCAGAGTCAGAGTCAGAGTCAGAGAGTCTTTATTGTCATTTGCACCGCATGTAGTACATGTGATGAAATGAGATTATGTACACAGGGTCCCAGTTACATCCAACAACAAAATGTAAGAGAAAAACAGTAATAACATCTAGGATATGAACTAAGAAAAACATCCAACTAGAAATACACTAAGCCCTAGAGTAATAGAAAAACGTCATTACAAACAGCAGCACGAACATGAGTCTTTATGAGCAGATGGTCACAGATGAACACAGCAACAAGAAAACAGATCAGCATCAGCATGATGTGATATTTCACAGTGATTATTCTTATTATTTATTTATTCATGAGTCTAACAGCCTCAGGGTAGAAGCTGTTCCTCAGTCTAGTGGTTCTACATTTGATGCTCCTCAACCTCCGTCCTGAGGGGAGTGGGGCAAAGAGTGTGTGTGCTGGGTGAGTGGGGTCTTTCATGATGCAGGTGGCTTTTTTCCTGCATCTCGAAGTGTAAATGTCTGTGATGGTGGGGAGACTGACTCCAACAGACCTCTGTGCAGCCTTCACCACTCTCTGCAGAGCTTTTCTTTCTGCAACTGTACAACCTCCATGACACACGTTGATGCTGGAGCACAGGATGCTCTCCACTGCACACCTGTAGAAGGATGTGAGGACTGGGCTACTCAGACCAGCTCGCCTCAGCCGTCTGAGGAAGTGGAGTCTCTGATGACCTTTCTTGATCAGGCTGGTGGTGTTGTTGGTCCAGCTGAGATTATCATTCAAGTGTACACCCAAGTACTTGTAGCTGGAGACCACTTCCACCACTGATCCACCTATGTTCAGTGGGGTGTGTGTTTGTTTGTTCCTTCTGAAGTCCACAATCATCTCGTTTGTCTTCTTCACATTGATGTGAAAGTTATTTTAGCACTTTGAGATTTTCATTAATGAAAAATGCATTATAAATTGAATTCGTTATTATTGGGGGCTGCCATTGCATGTAAATGCATGGAAGCCACCTATTGTTATCCTGCTCGAACGTGTGTCTACATTTTGTCGAGCGTTAATGCGGCCCGGACCACAATGTCTACCCCCACAAAAGTTATATCAAAACGACCGGCTCGGCCCCCTGATGTGTGCTATTACTTTTATTGGCATTTCGAGTTACCATGGCAACGTAATTTGAGAACAAAGACGTAATGAATCTCCAAATCCAGGAACTAGTTGGTTACTGCCCACTTATTATTCTACACCAGAAAAAGTTATCTTTTTCAACTTTAATACGGACCGAACCACAAAGT
>JBBPBX010053968.1:0-23649 GCA_038048925.1 Garcialebias charrua
TATATTAGAATTTGATTTGATTTGATTTGATGTTTATTCATTCATTTTAAAAGAACAATACAAGACAGTTTCATCAGATACAAGATTTCAAGTAGGATAAAATGAAGGGAGCAGAAAGAAGATGAAATCTTATTATATCTGCCCCTATTTCACAGTTTGTTCAACCAATGATAACTTTCAAGCAACATCACAGAATGAATAGTTCTACCTATTTTCCTAATTGTAATACACAAACTACATCACAAAATGAATAATTCTACTTAATTTTCCTGACTGTAAAACATAAACTAGATCACAAAATGAATAATTCTACTTAATATTTCTAACTGTAATACACAAACTACATCACCCATAATTCTAATTAATTTTCTAATTCTAATTTTTTTTTTTTTTTTTTTTTTTTTATAATTTTATTTAATTTTCCTATTTTTTTAATTATTTTTTTCTACTTAATTTTCCTAACTGTAATACACAAACTAGATCATCCATCCATCCATCCATTTTCTTCCGCTTATCCGGGGTCGGGTCGCGGGGGTAGCAGCCTAAGTAGGGAGGCCCAGACTTCCCTCTCCCCAGCCACTTGGAGCAGCTCCTCTGGGGGAATCCCAAGGCGTTCCCAGGCCAGCCGAGAAACATAGTCCCTCCAGCGTATCCTGGGTCTTCCTCTGGGTCTCCTCCCGGTGGGACATGCCCGGAACACCTCACCAGGGAGGCGTCCAGGAGGCATCCTAACCAGATGCCCGAGCCACCTCAACTGGCTCCTCTCGATGTGGAGAAGCAGCGGCTCTACTCCGAGTCCCTCCCGGATGACTGAGCTTCTCACCCTATCTCTAAGGGAGAGTCCAGCCACCCTGCGGAGAAAACTCATTTCAGCCGCTTGTATCCGAGATCTTGTTCTTTCGGTCATAACCCAAAGCTCATGACCATAGATGAGGGTGGGAACGTAGATCGATCGGTAAATTGAGAGCTTTGCCTTTTGACTCAGCTCTCTCTTCACCACGACAGACCGGTACAGCGCCCGCTTCACTGCGGACGCTGCACCTATCCGCCTATCGATCTCACGCTCCAGTTTTCCCTCATTCGTGAACAAGATCCCGAGATACTTAAACTCCTCCACTTGGGGCAGGACCTCCTCCCCGACCCGGAGAGGGCACGCTACCCTTTTCCGGCTCAAGACCATGGCCTCAGATTTGGAAACTAGATCATAAAATGAATAATTCTACTTAATTCTACTTAATTTTTCTAATTGAAATACACAAACTAAAAGATGGCACAACATCAAGATGTTCACAAAATGAGTAATTCTACTTAATTTTCCTAATTGTAATACACAAATTCATCACAAAAATGAATAATTCTACTTAATTTTTCTAACTGTAATACACAAACTGCTTCATAAAATGAATAACTCTACTTAATTTTTCTAACTGTAATACACAAACGTACATCATAAGTACAACATAATTGTAATACACAAACACGCAAGATTACATCATATATAGTTTTTGAGCAAGTCCTTTTTGACCTTTTTCTTAAATGTATACATTGATTTTTCATTTTTAACATCACTCTCCAGAGCATTCCACAATCGAATTCCCTGAATTGAGGTAGACCGTCCTTTTAAGCTGGTTCTGAATTGTGGTTTGATGAATATCTCTGTCCCTTTGAGATTGTAATAACTTTGTCTTTTTATAAAATTTCTTTGGATATTTAAAGGTAATGTGTTATTATGAGCCCTATACATAATTGATAAAATACTATATTCTACCAATTCCTGGAATTTCAATAAGTTTAGTTGAATAAACAAAGTGTTTGAAGGGTGAGTGAAATGTTTTCTGGTGATTACTCTTACAGCTCTCTTTTGTAAAATAAAAACAGGCTTTGTAATAGTTTTGCATGCTTTTCCCCAAACCTCAATACAATAGATTAAATGTGGAGCAATGATTGTGTTATACAACATATGTAAAGCTTTATCAATTAAAAAATCCCTGACTTTATACAGTACTGCAATTGCTCTAGCTAGTTTTTTTTAATGGAATTTACATGATGTTTCCATGTCAGTTTGTCATCAATGATAACACCCAGAAACTTCACTTCACTCACTTTACAGATCACAACATCTTCAATTTCAAATGGATCGTCATCAACAATTCCCTTTTTGTTACTGAAAATCATGTAGTTAGTTTTATCTAAATTCAAAGATAATTTGTTTAATTTAAACCAAGTTTGTATTTTTATAAATTCTGTTTTCATCATATCCAAAATCTGTTTTATGTCATTACCCGAACTGAAAAAAGTGGTGTCATCGGCAAAAAGAACACATTTAAGTAGTGCTGACACATTTACCAAGTCATTCACATATAAAATAAACAACTTTGGTCCAAGCACAGAACCCTGAGGAACTCCACAAGTGATATCACGGAGGTCAGATCTAACATCATTTATTTGCACAAACTGTTTCCTGTCCTTCAAATAGCTAGATACCCACTGTAATGCTGGTCCTCTAATACCATATTTATTTAGTTTTTCAAGGAGAATGGTGTGGTCAATGGTATCAAATGCTTTTTTTAGATCAACAAAAACACTAACACAGTACTGTTTATGATCGACAGCATTAGTTATTTGTTCCATTAAATCCATGAGAGCCATTGACGTAGAGTTTTTTTCTCTAAACCCATATTGACTGCTACTTAAAATGTTTTGTTTATCAATAAATTGATCCAATCTGGTCACAAATAGTTTTTCTAGAATCTTTGAGAACTGTGGTAATAAGGATATTGGCCTATAATTATTGAATACACATTTATCACCATTTTTAAAAAGAGGAATTACCTTTGCTACTTTCATGTTATCTGGAAATATTCCTGTTGAAAAAGATAAATTGCATATATATGTAAACGGTTCAATAACATAACTTATTATTTCCTTTACGAACATCATATCCATGTCCACCCAGTCTTTTGATCTCTTGTCTGAGAGATTTTTTACCATTTTCATAATTTCCTCTTTGTTAGTTTCACTAAGAAAAATACTGTTGGTGCAACTTTTAATTGAATGACACACCTTATTATCTACTTTTGGTATTTTAGCTGCAAGGCTTGATCCAATATTTACAAAATATTGATTAAATTCATTTACGATATCATTCTCATCATGTATTTCTTTGTCATCTTTCGTTCTACAGCGTTCTACAGCTTTAAAGTGTTGTCAAGGCCAACCTATTTATATGTGGGCGGAACACTCCCCAACTTCAAAGCATGGTCAAGGCCAAACTATTTATATGTGGACGGAACCCTTCGCAGCTGTTGTCAAAGCCAACCTATTTACATGTGGGCGGCAGACTCCGTAGCTTCAAAGTGTTGTCAAGGCCAACCTATTTATATGTGGGTGGAACACTTTGCAGTTTCAATGAGTTGTCATGGCCAACATATTTATATGTGGGCGGAACACTCTGTAGCTTCAAAGCATTGTCAAGGCCAACCCATTTATATGGGGGCGGAACACTCTACTGATCCAATGTGTTGTCAAGGTTACCTATTTATAAGTGGGCAAACATTCCGCAGCTGTTGTCAAGGCCAAAATATTTATATGTGGGCGGAACACTCTGTAGCTTCAAAGCCTTCTCAAGGCCAACCTATATATTAGTGGGCGGAACACTCCGCAGCTTCAAAGCATTGTCAAGGCCAAACTATTTATATGTGGACGGAACCCTCTGCAGCTGTTGTCAAGGCCGGAACTCTTTGCAGCTGTTGTCAAGGCCAACATATTTATATGTGGGCGGAACACTCTGTAGCTTCGAAGCATTGTCAAGGCCAACCCATTTATATGGGGGCGGAACACTCTACTGACCCAATGCGTTGTCAAGGTTACCTATTTATAAGTGGGCAAACATTCTGCAGCTGTTGTCAAGGCCAACCTATTTATATGTGGGCGGAACACTCTGTAGCTTCAAAGCCTTCTCAAGGCCAACCTATATATTAGTGGGCGGAACACTCCGCAGCTTCAAAGCATTGTCAAGGCCAAACTATTTATATGTGGACGGAACCCTCTGCAGCTGTTGTCAAGGCCGGAACCCTTTGCAGCTGTTGTCAAGGCCAACATATTCATATGTGGGCGGAACACTCTGTAGCTTTGAAGCATTGTCAAGGCCAACCCATTTATATGGGGGCGGAACACTCTACTGATCCAATGCGTTGTCAAGATTACCTATTTATAAGTCTGCGAATATTCTGCAGCTGTTGTCAAGGCCAACCTATTTATATGTGGGTGGAACACTCTGTAGTTTCAAAGCCTTCTCAAGGCAAACCTATATTAGTGGGCGGAACACTCCGCAGCTTCATAGCATTGTCAAGGCCAAACTATTTATATGTGGACGGAACCCTCTGCAGCTGTTGACAAGGCCGGAACCCTCTGCAGCTTTTGTTAAGGCCAACGTATTTATATGTGGACGGAACACTCCGTAACTTCAAAGCCTTCTCAAGGTCAAACTATTTATATTTGGGTGGAACACTCCACAGATTTAAAGTGTTGTCAAGGCCAACCTATTTGTATGTGGGCAGAACACTCCACAACTTCAATGTGTTGTCAAGCCTATTAATAAGCCTATTAATATGTGGACGGAACACAGTACAGCTTCAAAGCATTTTCCAGACCTACCTATTTATATGTGGGTAGAACACTCCTAAGATTTAAAATGTTCTCAAGGCCAACATATTTTTCTGTGGGCGGGACACTCCGTAGCTTCAAAGCATTGTCAAGGCCAACCTATTTATATGTGTGTGGAACACTCCGCAGCTTCAAAGCATTGTCAAGGCCAAACTATTTATATGTGGACGGAACCCTCTGCAGCTGTTGTAAAGGCCTACATATTTATATGTGGGCGGAACACTCCGTAGATTCAAAGCCTTCTCAAGGCCAAACTATTTATATGTGGGTGGAACACCATAGCTTTAAAGTGTTGTCAAGGCCAACCTATTTGTATGTGGGCAGAACATTCCGTAGCTTTAAAGCATTGTCAAGGCCAACCTATTTATATGTGGGTGGAACACTCAGCAGCTTCAAAGCATTGTCAAGGCCAAACTTTTTATATGTGGACGGAACCCTCTGCAGCTGTTGTCAAGGCCTACATATTTATATGTAGGCGGAACACTCCATAGCTTCAAAGCCTTCTCAAGGCCAAACTATTTATATGTGGGTGGAAAACTCCACAGCTTTAAAGTGTTGTCAAGGCCAACCTATTTGTATGTGGGTAGAACACTCCGCAGCTTCAACGTGTTGTCAAGGTAAGCCTATTAATATGTGGTCGGAACACTGCATAGCTTCAAAGCATTGTCCAGACCAACATATTTTTATGTGGGTAGAACACTGCTAAGATTTAAAACATTCTCAAGGCCAACGTATTTATATGTGGGCCAAACACTCCGCATCTTCAAAGCGTTGTCAAGGCCAACCTATTTATAGGTAGGCGAACACTCCACAGCTTCAAAACTTTGTCAAGGCCAACCTATTTATATGTGGGCGGAAACATCTGTAGCTACAAAGCATTGTCAAGGACAACCTATTTATTTATGGGCAGAACACTCCACAGATTCAATGCATTGTCAAGGCCAACCTTTTTATATTTGGGCAAATACTCTGCAGCTGTTGTCAAAGCCAGCCTATTTATATGTGGGCAGAACATTCCATAACTTCAATACGTTGTCAAGGCAAGCCTAATAATATGTGGAAGGAACATTGCACAGCTTAAAAGAATTGTCCAAGCCAACCTATTTATATGTGGGTGGAACACTCCGTAGCTTCAAAGCATTGTCAAGGCCAAACTATTTATATGTGGACGGAACCCTTTGCAACTGTTGTCAAGGCCAACATATTTATATGTGGGCAGAACACTCCGTAGCTTCAGAGCATTGTCAATGCCAACCTATTTATATGTGGGTGGAACACTCCGCAGTTTCAAAGCATTGTCAAGGCCAAACTATTTATATGTGGGTGGAACCCTCTGCAGCTGTTGTCAAGGCCTACATATTTATATGTGGGCGGAACACTCCATAGCTTCAAAGCCATCTCAAGGCCAAACTATTTATATGTGGGTGGAACACTCCATAGCTTTAAAGTGTTGTCAAGGCCAACCTATTTGTATGTGGGCAGAACACTCCGCAGCTTCAACGTGTTGTCAAGGTAAGCCTATTAATATGTGGGCGGAACATTGCACAGCTTCAATGCATTGAACAGACCAACATATTTATATGTGGGTAGAACACTCCTAAGATTTAAAACTTTCTCAAGGCCAACATATTTATATGTGGGCCGAACACTCTGCATCTTCAAAGCGCTGTCAAGGCCAACCTATTTATAGGTGGGTGAACATTCCACAGCTTTTAAGTGTTGTAAAGGCCAACCTATTTTTATGTGAGCGATAAACTCTGCAGCTTCAAAACTTTGTCAAGGCCAACCTATTTATATGTGGGCGGAATCATCTGTAGCTACAAAGCATTGTCAAGGGCAACCTATTTATATATGGGCAGAACACTCCACAGATTCAATGCATTGTCAAGGCCAACCTTTTTATATTTGGGCAAACACTCTGCAGCTGTTGTCAAGAACAACCTGTTTATATGTGGGGTAGAAAAATCCATAACTTCAATACGTTTTCAAGGCCAAACTATTTATTTGTGGGCGAACAGTCTGTAGCTTCAAAGCCTTCTCAAGGCCAACCTATATATTAATGGGTGGAACACTCCGCAGCTTCAAAGCATTGTCAAGAACAAACTATTTATATGTGGACGGAACCCTCTGCAGCTGTTGTCAAGGCCAACATATTTATATGTGGGCAGAACACTCCGTAGCTTCAGAGCATTGTCAAGGCCAACCTATTTATATGTGGGTGGAACACTCCGCAGCTTCAAAGCATTGTCAAGGCCAAACTATTTATATGTGGACGGAACCCTCTGCAGCTGTTGTCAAGGCCTACATATTTATATGTGGACGGAACATTCCGTAGCTTCAAAGTCTTCTCAAGGCCAAACTATTTATATGTGGGTGGAACACTCCACAGCTTTAAAGTGTTGTCAAGGCCAACCTATTTGTATGTGGCAGAACACTCCGTAGCTTCAACGTGTTGTCAAGGTAAGCCTATTAATATGTGGGTGGAACAATGCACAGCTTCAAAGCATTGTCCAGACCAAAATATTTATATGTGGGTAGAACACTCCTAAGATTTAAAACATTCTCAAGGCCAACATATTTGTATGTGGGCCGAACACTCCGCATCTTCAAGGTGTTGTCAAGGCCAACCTATTTGTATGTGGCAGAACACTCCGTAGCTTCAATGTGTTGTCAAGGTAAGCCTATTATTATGTGGGTGGAACAATACACAGCTTCAAAGCATTGTCCAGACCAACATATTGTGAGTAGAACACTCCTAAGATTTAAAACATTCTCAAGGCCAACCTATTTATATGTGGGCGGAACATTCCATAACTTCAATACGTTGTCAAGGCAAGCCTATTAAGATGTGTAAGGAACATTGCACAGCTTTAAATAATTGTCCAGGCCAACCTATTTATATGTGGTTGGAACACTCCATAGCTTCAAAGCATTGTCAAGGCCAAACTATTTATATGTGGACGGAACCCTCTGCAGCTGTTGTCAAGGCCAACATACATAAAAGTGGGCAGAACACTCCGTAGCTTTAGAGCTTTGTCAAGACCAACCTATTTATATGTGGGTGGAACACTTCACAGTCTCAAAGCGTTGTCAAGGCCAACATATTTATATGTGGGTGGAACACTCTGTAGCTTTGAAGCATTGTCAAGGCCAACCTATTTATATGGGAGCGGAACACTCCACAGATTCAATGCGTTGTCAAGGCTACCTGTTTATATGTGGGCAAACATTCCGCAGCTGTTTTCAAGAACAACCTATCTATATGTGGGGTAGAAAAATCCATAACTTCAATACGTTTTCAAGGCCAAACTATTTATTTGTGGTCGAACACTCCACAGCTGTTGTCAAGGCCAACCTATTTATATGTGGGTGTAATACTCTGTAGCTTCAAAGCCTTCTCAAGGCCAACCTATATATTAGTGGGCGGAACACTCTGCAGCTTCAAAGTCAAAAGTCAAAGTCAACTTTATTGTCAGAACTGCAATATGTACAGGACATACACAGAATTGAAATTGCGTTTCTCTCAGTCCCTCTGTGCAATAGTAACTATTTAAACATTGAAACACTGAAACATATAATAATAGACATAAGCATAAAATAGTAAAACTGTAACACTGTCCTGAGTTTTTGCATAGTGGTATAAGAGTATGAAAATTTACACCAACTCTAAAACTAAAACACTAAACATTTAATGAACATAATACTGTCCTGAGTTTTTGCATACTAGTATAAAAAAGTATAAAAAGTATAACTATAAAATAAACTAAAGGTTCTAGCATTGACATTTGCAAAGTGGCAAAGCAGCATATGAGTTAATGTACACAGTATATGTATGAGGTAGTAGTTGATGTTGTTATAGAGGCAAAAGTGGCATATGCAGTAAGGCACATTGGGCATCCTTAAATGAGGCTGGTCAGAGAATACTGTATATGTATCAGCAGTGGTGTAGATATAAAAGTAGTGTAAATGTAAACAGTAGTGTAAATGTAAACATTAGTAATAAATGTAAGCAGTAGTAATAAATGTAAACAGTATTAATAAATGTAAACATTGAATGTAACCAGTAGTATGTAAACAGAGAATGTAAACAGTATTATGAATATAGGCAGTGATGTAATACAAACAGTGCAAATATGAGAAGTAATTAATTAATTAATTAATTAATTAATTAATTCAATTTATAACGCACTTTTCATTACTGAAAATCTCAAAGTGCTACACATATATTGAATGCTACACACATTCATAAACCGGTGGCGGCAGACTACCATGCAAGGTGCTTTCCAGTCCTAACGGTAGTAGTGCAAACTGAATTAGCACATGACCGAGAGTTTAGTGGATAACCCGTTTGATGACACAGAGTCCAGTGCTAAAATCTTTGTGTTGTGTGGTAATGTGTGAGAAAGTTTTTAGTGTTAAGGCAGTTCAAATGGGAGGGGGGCAGAGCAGGCAGAGTGTTTAGCATCCTGACTACCTGATGAACAGAGCTGTCACTCAGTCTGCTGGTACGAGCCTGGAGACTTCTCAGTCTCCTCCCTGATGGCAACAGGCTGAAGCAGCTGTGTAGTGGGTGTGTGGGATCACCTGCCATGCAGAGGGCTTTCCGAGTGAGGCAGTTGCTGTATAAGTCCTGCAGTGAGGGGAAGGAGGGGCCGACGATCTTCTCAGCTGCTCTCACGATGCGCTAGAGGCTCTTGCGGCAGGATGTAGTACATGCACCAAACCACACAGTGATGCAGCTTGTCAGGACACATTCTATGGCACCTCTGTAGAAGGTGCACATGATGGGGGTTGAAGCTCCAGCCCTTTTCAGCTTGCGGAGAAAGTAGAGACGCTGGTGAGCCTTCTTGGCCAGTGATGCAGTGTTCCTGCTCCAGGACAGGTCCTCTGAGACGTGCACTCCGAGGAACTTGGTGCTGTCTACTCTCTCCACTGCGGTGCTGTTGATGGTCAGAGGGGCATGTTGGGCATCCCTCTTCCTGAAGTCCACAACAATCTCCTTTGTCTTCTCCACGTTGAGAGTGAGATTGTTGTGTCCGCACCACAAGGCCAGGCGGCTCACCTCGTTCCTGTAGTCCGTCTCATCGTTGTTGCTGATGAGACCCACCACTGTTGTGTCGTCCGCAAACTTGATGAAGTGGTTGGAGCTGTATGATGGTGTGCAGTCGTGTGTTAGCAGGGTGAATAGAAGGGGGCTCAGCACACATCCTTGTGGGGCCCCTGTGTTCAATGTGATGGTGCTAGATGTGTTACTCCCGACCCGTACTGTCTGTGGTCTCCCGGTCAGGAAGTCTAGCAGCCAGTTACACATTGAGGTGTTCAGCCCCAGACTGTCCAGTTTAAGGATGAGCTGTTGGGGGATGATGGTGTTGAATGCTGAGCTGAAGTCGATGAACAGCATTCTAACATAAGAGTCCTTCGTGTCCAGATGTGTGAGAGCTGTGTGGAGGGCAGAGGAGATGGCATCGTCGGTTGAGCGATTAGGTCGGTATGCAAATTGGAAGGGATCCAGGGAGGCAGGGAGGACAGATGTGATGCTTTTCATGACTAGCCGTTCAAAGCACTTCATCAGGATGGGGGTGAGTGCTACTGGGCGATAGTCATTGAGGCATGCGGGCGTTGCCTTCTTTGGGACAGGGATGATGGTGGTGGCTTTGAAACAGGTGGGGACGATGGCCTGGCTCAGTGAGATGTTGAAGATGTCTGTGAAGACCGCTGCGAGTTCCCTTGCACAGTCCTTCAGCACACGACCAGGTATGTTGTCAGGACCAGAGGCCTTCCGGGCAATAATCTTGATGAATGATCGCCTTACGCTGTCTGAGGACAGCGCCAGCACCTGGCCATCAGGAGAGGGGGAGAGTTTATGTGCAGGTGGGCTGTTACTTGCCTCGAACCGAGCAAAGAAGTCATTCAGTTCATTCAGCGCAGAAGCTGAGCTGTCACAGGTCTGTGGGGATGGTTTGTAGTTTGTGATGGTCTGTATTCTCTCCCACAGACTGCGTGTATCCTTGCTGTCCTTGAAACGGTGAGCTATTTTCCTGGAATACTGCTTCTTGGCCTCTCTGATGCCCCAGTCCAGGTTCTTTCTGGCTGCCCTCAGGCCCACCTGATCTCCCGCTTTGAAGGCAGCATTCCTGGCTTTCAGGAGTCTGTAAACCTCTGCTGTCAGCCATGGCTTCTGATTAGCCCGAACAGTGATAGTTTTAAGGTTGGTTACATCATCAAATCACAAAAGGCGTTCAATACAGGATCAACTGGACTTTATTTGGTGCAGAAAACGTTTTGACTTCTGTCCAGAAGTCTTTTTCAATTCTGAAGTATTGAAGTCTTTTTCAGAATTGAAAAAGACTTCTGGACAGAAGTCAAAAAGTTTTCTGCAACAAATAAAGTCCAATTGATCCTGTATTTGATTTTATCATGTCCTGGACGACTGAGAATCTTCACCAGCATGTTACATCATCAATGCACTTGGTGATGTATGAAAATACAGTGTCTGAGTACTCCTGGAGACATGTGTTGTTTGTGGTAGCAGCTTCTTTGAACATACCCCAATCTGTGGTGTCAAAACAGTCCTGGAGCGCCTCTGAAGACCCCTCTGGCCACACTCGTATCTGCTTGCAGACTGGTTTTGTGACTTTCACCTTCACTTTCAGCTTTCAGCTTCAAAGCTTCAAAGCATTGTCAAGAACAAACTATTTGTATGTGGACGGAACCCTATGCAGCTGTTGTCAAGGCCAACATATTTATATGTGGGTGGAACACTCCACAGCTTTAAAGTGTTGTCAAGTCCAACCTATTTGTATGTGGGCAGAACACTCCGCAGCTTCAACGTGTTGTCAAGGTAAGCCTATTAATATGTGGGCTGAACACTGCATAGCTTCAAAGCATTGTCCAGACCAACATATTTATATGTGGGTAGAACACTCCTAAGATTTAAAACATTCTCAAGGCCAACGTATTTATGTGGGCCGAACACTCCGTATATTCAAAGCGTTGTCAAGGCCAACCTATTTATAGGTGGGCGAACACTCTATAGCTTTAAAGTGTTGTCAAGGCCAACCTATTTATATGTGAGCGGAACACTCCGCAGCTTCAAAACTTTGTCAAGGCCAACCTATTTATATGTGGGCGGAAACATCTGTAGCTGCAAAGCATTGTCAAGGGCAACCTATTTATATATGGGCAGAACACTCCACAGATTCAATGCATTGTCAAGGCCAACCTTTTTATATTTGGGCAAACACTCTGCAGCTGTTGTCAAGGCCAACCTATTTATATGTGGGCGGAACATTCCATAACTTCAATACGTTGTCAAGGCAAGCCTAATAATATGTGGAAAGAACAATGCACAGCTTAAAAGAATTGTTCAGGCCAACCTATTTATATGTGGGTGGAACACTCTGCAGCTTCAAAGCATTGTAAAAGCCAAACTATTTATATGTGGACGGAACCCTCTGCAGCTGTTGTCAAGGCCAACATATTTATATGTGGGCAGAACACTCCGCAGCTTTAGAGCATTGTCAAGGCCAACAACCTATTTATATGTAGGTGGAAAACTCTGCAGCATCAAAGCATTGTCAAGGCCAAACTATTTATATGTGGACGGAACCCTCTGCAGCTGTTGTCAAGGCCTACATATTTATATGTGGGCGGAACACTCCGTAGATTCAAAGTCTTCTCAAGGCCAAACTATTTATATGTAGGTGGAACACTCCACAGCTTTAAAGTGTTGTCAAGGCCAACCTATTTGTATGTGCAGAACACTCCGTAGCTTCAACGTGTTGTCAAGGTAAGCCTATTAATATGTGGAAAGAAAACTGCACAGCTTAAAAGAATTGTTCAAGCCAACCTATTTATATGTGGGTGGAACACTCCGCAGCTTCAAAGCATTGTAAAGGCCAAACTATTTATATGTGGACGGAACCCTCTGCAGCTGTTGTCAAGGCCAACATATTTATATGTGGGCAGAACACTCCGCAGCTTCAGAGCATTGTCAAGGCTAACCTATTTATTAAGTGGGTGGAACACTTCGCAGTCTCAAAGCGTTGTCAAGGCCAATATATTTATATGTGGTTGGAACACTCTGTAGCTTTGAAGCATTGTCAAGGCCAACCTATTTATATGGGGGCGGAACACTCCACAGATTCAATGCGTTGTCAAGGCTACCTATTTATATGTGGGCAAACATTCCGCAGCTGTTGTCAAGAACAACCTGTTTATATGTGGGGTAGAAAAATCCATAACTTAAATACGTTTTCAAGGCCAAACTATTTATTTGTGGGTGAACACTCCACAGCTGTGGTCAAGGCTAACCTATTTATATGTGGGCGGAACATTCCGTAGCTTCAAAGCATTCTCAAGGCCAAACTATTTATATGTTGGATGAACAATCCATAGCATTAAAGTGTTGTCAAGGCCAACCATATTTGTATATGGGCGGAACACTCCGTAGCTTCAGAGCATTGTCAAGGCCAACCTATTTATAGGTGGGACGAACACTCCGCATCTTCAAAGCGTTGTCAAGGCCAACCTATTTATAGGTGGGCGAACACTCCACAGCTTTAAAGTGTTGTCAAGGCCTACATATTTATCAGGCATGTAACGGTTGTAATGGGTGTACCGAACCGTTTCGGTACACCACGTTCGGTTCGGTCCAACTGCGTACCGTTTCAGTTATTTTTTCACTCATTACACGTTCTTAACTGGGGAATCAGCGCAAGCTGAATTTCATTAAAATATAACTACAGAAACGCCAAAAAAAATACGTGTTAGCTGAATATATATATTAGTGCTTCTGAGTTAAATTTTTGTTAACAACTGATTACAAATCAGCTTATTTCAGAACGTAAGAATATATGCACCGCGGAACAAAATTTCCTGGGCGCGTTTCAGCACAGAGCTATTTTCGCGTGACACGCGCAGCATTTAGCCGCTAGCATCTCGTGCAGTCTCCTGTTTTTAAAAGATGAGCGCACACGCAGCTTGTGTGGACTTTGTTTCATGAAGACTCTGCAGCAGCTGCTTGAGTGACGCAGCAGCAACACGTCACGTGAACGCGCTGGAAACTGTCATCCGAACGTGAATGAAGAGCTGTATTAAAACTACTTCATCCGAACGTGAATGAAGAGCTGTATTAAAACTACTTCATCCGAACGTGAACAGCAGCTGTATTAAAACTACTTCATCCGAACGTGAACAGCAGCTGTATTAAAACTACTTCATCCGAACGTGAACAGCAGCTGTATTAAAACTACTTCATCCGAACGTGAACAGCAGCTGCATTAAAACTCCTTCATCAGGTAATCACAGCGGTCCAGAGCAATAACACAAGCTGTATGAGTTTTTAAATCTCGAATCTAAGTCTGAACGTTGTTATATGCGCAGGGTTTAAAGTTACTGAGCGTCGCTATGAGACATTCATCACGTCAACACTTCAAAAAGTTCAGCTCTTTATGAAAAAACTAACTGATGTTGTCAACAACAAGCCCTGGACCAGATTAAAGCCCTGCCATGATGATGAAGAGTGAGAGATTCAATTGTTCAAGAGGTATTGTTTTATTATTATCTAAATAATCTTTTTTTTATCATAATCTTATTAACTTGTTTTTTTAAATCTCTTTTGTTTTTTATTTCCAGTCTGTGACAGAGGTAAATCCACCTGCAGCTAAGTGATGACTGAACTGAACTCTGAACTGTTCCCACAGTCCCACCTGTCCCACCAAGAAGAAGTTGTGAGTACAGTAATGAGGACAAATACAGCCACACTGCTGCTACTGAACAAAAACTTGATTAGTTAGATTGTAAACAGTCTGTTGCTGCTTATTGTTCTGGTTCTGACTGTTATTGCATTTATTAAGATTTTTATTATTGTTCATATAGTTTATTTATTGTAGAGTGCTGTTTGTTTAAAATATCATCCAAATGGGTCACTTTTATTTATTACTAATACTTATTTTGTAAAAAAATAAATAAAAAATTTGCACCGAAAAAACCCGAAAATAAACCGAACCGAGCTGTCCTTGTAGTTGAACCTAACCGAAATGTGATTTTAGCGTACCGTTACACCCCTAATATTTATATGTGGGCGGAACATTCCGTAGCTTCAAAGTCTTCTCAAGGCCAAACTATTTATATGTGGGTGGAACACTCCACAGCTTTAAAGTGTTGTCAAGGCCAACCTATTTGTATGTGGCAGAACACTCCGTAGCTTCAACATGTTGTCAAGGTAAGCCTATTAATATGTAGGCGAACACTGCACAGCTTCACAGCATTGTCCAGACCAAAATATTTATATGTGGGTAGAACACTCCTAATCTTTAAAACATTCTCAAGGCCAACGTATTTATATGTGGGCCGAACACTCCTTATCTTCAAAGCGTTGTCAAAGCAACCTATTTGTATGTGGGCGGAACACTCCACAGCTTCAATGTGTTGTCAAGGTAAGCCTATTAATATGTGGATAGAACACGGCACAGCTTCAATGCATTGTCCAGACCAACCTATTTATAGGTGGGTGAACACTCCATAGCTTTAAAGTGTTGTCAAGGCCAACCTATTTATATGTGAGCGTAACACTCCACAGCTTGAAAACTTTGTCAAGGCCAACATATTTATATGTGGTTGGAACACTTCGTAGTTTCAATGAGTTGTCAAGGCCAACATATATATACAGAGTGTTCCGCCCATATGTGGGCGGAAGACTCTAGCTTCGAAGCATTGTCAGGCCAACCCATTTATATGGGGACGGAACACTCTGTAGCTTCAAAGCCTTCTCAAGGCCAACCTATATATTAGTGGGCGGAACACTCCGCAGCTTCAAAGCTTTGTCAAAGCAAAACTATTTATATGTGGACGGAGCCCTCTGCAGCTGTTGTTAAGGCCAACATATTTATATGTGGGCGGAACACTCCGTAGCTTCAAAGCCTTCTCAAGATCAAACGATTTATATTTGGGTAGAACAATCCACAGATTTAAAGTGTTGTCAAGGCCAACTTATTTGTATGTGGGCAGAACACTCCACAACTTCAATGTGTTGTCAAGGTAAGCCTATTAATATGTGGGCGGAACACAGTACATCTTCAAAGCATTTTCCAGACCAACCTAGTTATATTTGGGTAGAACACTCCTAAGATTTAAAATGTTCTCAAGGCCAACGTATTTTTATGTGGGCGGAACACTCCGTAGCTTCAAAGCATTGTCAAGGCCAACCTATTTATATGTGGGTGGAACACTCCGTAGCTTCAAAGCATTGTCAAGGCCAAACTATTTATATGTGGACGGAACCCTCTGCAGCTGTTGTCAAGGCCTACATATTTATATGTGGGCGGAACACTCCGTAGCTTCAAAGCCTTCTCAAGGCAAAACTATTTATATGTGGTTGGAACACCCCATAGCTTTAAAGTGTTGTCAAGGCCAACCTCAGTTGTCAAAGCAATGACAAAAAATTTCTCTACCTTTGGCCAGTTGTCAAAGCAATGACAAAATTGCGGAAACATCTGTAGCTGCAAAGCATTGTCAAAGGAAACCTATTTATATGTTGGCAGAACACTCCGTAGCTTCAACGTGTTGTCAAGGTAAGCCTATTAATATGTGGTCGGAAAACTGCATAGCTTCACAGCATTGTCCAGACCAACATATTTATATGTGGGTAGAACACTCATGAGCTTTAAAACATTGTCAAGGCCAACGTATTTATATGTGGGCCGAACACTCCGCATCTTCTAAGCGTTGTCAAGGCCAACCTATTTATAGGTGGGTGGACACTCCATAGCTTTAAAGTATTGTCAAGGCCAAGCTATTTATATGTGAACAGAACACTCCGTAGCTTAAAAACTTTGTCAAGGCCAACCTATTTATGTGTGGTTGGAACACTCCATAGCTTTAAAGTGTTGTCAAGGCCAACCTCAGTTGTCAAAGCAATGACAAAATTGCTTGGGTAGATCAAGAACGTAGCTTGTCAAGGCTAACAAATATATATGTGGGCGGGACACTCTGTAGCTTCAAAGCATTATCAAGGCCAACCCATTTATATGGAGACTGAACACTCTACTGATCCAATGCGTTGTTAAGGTTACCTATTTATAAGTGGGCATACATTCCGCAGCTGTTGTCAAGGCCAACCTATTTATATGTGGGTGGAACACTCTGTAGCTTCAAAGCCTTCTCAAGGTCAAACTATATATTAGTGGGCGGAACACTCCGTAGCTTCAAAGCCTTCTCAAGGCCAAACTATTTACATGTGGGTGGAACACTCCAAAGCTTTAAAGTGTTGTCAAGGCCAACCTATTTGTATGTGGGCAGAACACTCCGCAGCTTAAACGTGTTGTCAAGGTAAGCCTATTAATGTGCGGACAGAACATTGCACAGCTTTAAAGAATTGTCCAGGCCAACCTATTCATATGTGGGTGGAACACTCCATAGCTTCAATGTGTTGTCAAGGTAAGCCTATTAATATGTGTGCGGAACTTTGCACAGCTTCAAAGCATTGTCCAGACCAACCTATTTATATGTGGGTAGAACACTCCTAAGGTTTAAAATGTTCTCAAGGCCAACATATTTATATGTGGGCGGAACACTCCATAGCTTCAAAGCATTGTCAATGCCAACCTATTTATATGTGGGTGGAACACTCCGTAGCTTCAAAGTATTGTCAAGGGCAAACTATTTATATGTGGACGGAACCCTCTGCAGCTGTTGTCAAGGCCTACATATTTATATGTGGACTGAACACTTCGTAGCTTCAAAGCCTTCTCAAGGCAAAACTATTTATATGTGGGTGGAACACTCCATAGCTTTAAAGTGTTGTCAATGCCAACCTATTTGTATGTGGGCAGAACACTCCGTAGCTTCAAAGCATTGTCAAGGCCAACCTATTTATATGTGGGTGGAACACTCCGCAGTTTCAAAGCATTGTCAAGGACAAACTATTTATATGTGGGTGGAACCCTCTGCAGCTGTTGTCAAGGCCTACATATTTATATGTGGGCGGAACACTCCATAGCTTTAAAGTGTTGGCAAGGCCAACCTATTTGTATGTGGGCAGAACACTCCGCAGCTTCAACGTGTTGTCAAGGTAAGCCTATTAATATGTGGGCAGAACATTGCACAGCTTCAAAGCATTGACCAGACCAACATATTTATATGTAGGTAGAACACTCCTAAGATTTAAAACATTCTCAAGGCCAACGTATTTATATGTGTGCCGAACACTCTGCATCTTCAAAGCGCTGTCAAGGCCAACCTATTTATAGGTGGGCGAACACTCCACAGCTTTAAAGTGTTGTCAAGGCCAACCTATTTTTATGTGAGCGATAAACTCTGGAGCTTCAAAACTTTGTCAAGGCCAACCTATTTAGCTGCGGGCGGAATCATCTGTAGCTACAAAGCATTGTCAAGGGCAACCTATTTATATATGGGCAGAACACTCCACAGATTCAATGCATTGTCAAGGACAACCTTTTTATATTTGGGCAAACACTCTGCAGCTGTTGTCAAGAACAAACTGTTTATATGTGGGGTAGAAAAATCCATAACTTCAATACGTTTTCAAGGCCAAACTATTTATTTGTGGGCGAACACTCCACAGCTGTTGTCAAGGCCAACCTATTTATATGTGGGCGTAACACTCTGTAGCTTCAAAGCCTTCTCAAGGCCAACCTATATATTAGTGGGTGGAACACTCCGCAGCTTCAAAGCATTGTCAAGAACAAACTATTTATATGTGGACGGAACCCTCTGCAGTTGTTGTCAAGGCCAACATATTTATATGTGGGCAGAACACTCCGTAGCTTCAGAGCATTGTCAAGGCCAACCTATTTATATGTGGGTGGAACACTCCGCAGCTTCAAAGCATTGTCAAGGCCAAACTATTTATATGTGGACGGAACCCTCTGCAGCTGTTGTCAAGGCCTACATATTTATATGTGGACGGAACATTCCGTAGCTTCAAAGTCTTCTCAAGGCCAAACTATTCATATGTGGGTGGAACACTCCATAGCTTTAAAGTGTTGTCAAGGCCAACCTATTAGTATGTGGCAGAACACTCCGCAGCTTAAAAACTTTGTCAAGGCCAACCTATTTATAAGTGGTTGGAACACTCCATAGCTTTAAAGTGTTGTCAAGGCCAACCTCAGTTGTCAAAGCAATGACCAAATTGCTTGGGTAGATCAAGAACGTAGCTTGTCAAGGCTAACAAATATATATGTGGGCGGGACACTCTGTAGCTTCAAAGCCTTCTCAAGGCCAACCTATATATTAGTGGGCGGAACACTCCGTAGCTTCAAAGCCTTCTCAAAGCCAAACTATTTATATGTGGGTGGAACACTCCACAGCTTTAAAGTGTTGTCAAGGCCAACCTATTTGTATGTGGGCAGAACACTCCGCAGCTTAAACGTGTTGTTAAGGTAAGCCTATTAATGTGCGGACGGAACATTGTACAGCTTTAAAGAATTGTCCAGGCCAACCTATTCATATATGGGTGGAACACTCCATAGCTTCAATGTGTTGTCAAGGTAAGCCTATTAATATGTGTGCGGAACTTTGCACAACTTCAAAGCATTGTCAAGGCCAACCCATTTATATGGGGACGGAACACTCTACTGATCCAATGTGTTGTCAAGGTTACCTATTTATAAGTGGGTATACATTCCGCAGCTGTTGTCAAGGCCAACCTATTTATATGTGGGTGGAACACTCTGTAGCTTCAAAGCCTTCTCAAGGCCAACCTATATATTAGTGGGCGGAACACTCCGTAGCTTCAAAGCCTTCTCAAAGCCAAACTATTTATATGTGGGTGGAACACTCCACAGCTTTAAAGTGTTGTCAAGGCCAACCTATTTGTATGTGGGCAGAACACTCCGCAGCTTAAACGTGTTGTTAAGGTAAGCCTATTAATGTGCGGACGGAACATTGTACAGCTTTAAAGAATTGTCCAGGCCAACCTATTCATATATGGGTGGAACACTCCATAGCTTCAATGTGTTGTCAAGGTAAGCCTATTAATATGTGTGCGGAACTTTGCACAGCTTCAAAGCATTGTCCAGACCAAACTATTTATATGTGGGTAGAACACTCCTAAGATTTAAAATGTTCTCAAGGCCAACATATTTATATGTGGGCGGAACACTCCGTAGCTTCAAAGCATTGTCAATGCCAACCTATTTATATGTGGGTAAAACACTCCGCAGCTTCAAAGTATTGTCAAGGCCAAACTATTTATATGTGGACAGAACCCTCTGCAGCTGTTGTCAAGGCCTACATATTTATATGTGGGCGGAACACTCCGTAGCTTCAAAACCATCTCAAGGCCAAACTATTTATATGTGGGTGGAACACTCCATAGCTTTAAAGTGTTGTCAAGGCCAACCTATTTGTATGTGGGCAGAACACTCCGCAGCTTCAACGTGTTGTCAAGGTAAGCCTATTAATATGTGGGCGGAACATTGCACAGCTTCAAAGCATTGACCAGACCAACATATTTATATGTAGGTAGAACACTCCTAAGATTTAAACCATTCTCAAGGCCAACGTATTTATATGTGTGCCGAACACTCTGCATCTTCAAAGCGCTGTCAAGGCCAACCTATTTATAGGTGGGCGAACACTCCACAGCTTTAAAGTGTTGTCAAGGCCAACCTATTTATCTGCGGGCGGAATCATCTGTAGCTACAAAGCATTGTCAAGGGCAACCTATTTATATATGGGCAGAACACTCCACAGATTCAATGCATTGTCAAGGCCAACCTTTTTATATTTGGGCAAACACTCTGCAGCTGTTGTCAAGAACAACCTGTTTATATGTGGGGTAGAAAAATCCATAACTTCAATACGTTTTCAAGGCCAAACTATTTATTTGTGGGCGAACACTCCACAGCTGTTGTCAAGGCCAACCTATTTATATGTGGGCGTAACACTCTGTAGCTTCAAAGCCTTCTCAAGGCCAACCTATATATTAGTGGGTGGAACACTCCGTAGCTTCAAAGCATTGTCAAGAACAAACTATTTATATGTGGACGGAACCCTCTGCAGTTGTTGTCAAGGCCAACATATTTATATGTGGGCAGAACACTCCGTAGCTTCAGAGCATTGTCAAGGCCAACCTATTTATATGTGGGTGGAACACTCCGCAGCTTCAAAGCATTGTCAAGGCCAAACTATTTATATGTGGACGGAACCCTCTGCAGCTGTTGTCAAGGCCTACATATTTATATGTGGACGGAACATTCCGTAGCTTCAAAGTCTTCTCAAGGCCAAACTATTCATATGTGGGTGGAACACTCCATAGCTTTAAAGTGTTGTCAAGGCCAACCTATTTGTATGTGGCAGAACACTCCGTAGCTTCAACGTGTTGTCAAGGTAAGCCTATTAATATGTGGGTGGAACAATGCACAGCTTCAAAGCATTGTCCAGGCCAACATATTCATATGTGGGTAGAACACTCCTAAGATTTAAAACATTCTCAAGGCCAACGTATTTGTATGTGGGCCGAACACTCCGCATCTTCAAGGTGTTGTCAAGGCCAACCTATTTGTATGTGGCAGAACACTCCGTAGCTTCAACATGTTGTCAAGGTAAGCCTATTAATATGTGGGTGGAACAATACACAGCTTCAAAGCATTGTCCAGACCGACATATTTATATGTGGGTAGAACACTCCTAAGATTTAAAACATTCTCAAGGCCAACCTATTTATATGTGGGCGGAACATTCTATAACTTCAATACGTTGTCAAGGCAAGCCTATTAAGATGTGTAAGGAACATTGCACAGCTTTAAATAATTGTCCAGTCCAACCTATTTATATGTGGTTGGAACACTCAGTAGCTTCAAAGCATTGTCAAGGCCAAACTATTTATATGTGGACGGAACCCTCTGCAGCTGTTGTCAAGGCCAACATACTTAAAAGTGGGCAGAACACTCCGCAGCTTCAGAGCTTTGTCAAGACCAACCTATTTATATGTGGGTGGAACACTTCGCAGTCTCAATCAATCAATCAATCAATCAATCAATCAATCACCTTTATTTAACCAGGTAGAGCCCGTTGAGATCGAGATCTCTTTTACAAGGGTGACCTGGTCAAGTGGTCAGCAGCACACGTCACATTGGCAATAGGCATTTGCACTTATCAAAAGAAAATAAAGAAAACTACAATCACAGTAAACAGATGTTGACAGTTCAAAACCAACAGGATATGACAGATTTCTATATACATTATATACAAAACAAGCAGACAGACCTCGGTTGGGTAAATAAAGTTAAAAAAATCAACAATGACATGTATATTGGATAAGTAATGGTTAGAAACATCTGCAATGGTCAAGTTTCTTGATGACATTTTCTACTACGGTTGACATAAAGGATCCAGGAGAGATGAATGTTGATAGTTTCAGATCTTTCTGTAAGTTGTTCCAGGCTGAGGGGACGGCGAAGCTGAACGCTCTTTTTCCTAGTTCAGTTCTGACAGGAGGAACTGACAGGAGGACTAAATCGTTAGAGCGCAGGGAGTAATGACTGTGTGATGTTTGTATTAAGGAGGTGAGGTATGACGGGACTAGGTTTAGGAGGGTCTTGTAGATGAAGGATATCCAGTGAGTGTATCTGCGAGTGCTGAGAGATGACCAGCCAGATTTTACGTAAAGCTCACAGTGATGAGTGCGATAACTGGAGTCAGTAATGAACCGAAGGGCACCGTGGTAAATGGAGTCTAAGGACTGTAGGTATTTTGATGCAGCACTCATGTACAGCACGTCACCATAGTCTAGTATTGGCATGAATGTTGCAGCTACTAATGTTCTCCTGGCTTTGCATGAGAAGCAGGATTTGTTTCTGAAGAAGAAACCTAGCTTCAGTTTGAGTTTAGTGGCCATTTTGGAGATGTGGGTTTTAAAAGACAGTTCAGTGTCAATGTTGAAACCTAGATATTTGTAGGTGGAGACCATTTCTATTTGTTTTCCCTCTTGGGTTCCAATTTGAGGTGGGTTCTCTGGTTGCTGCTTTCTGTTGGCAAGAACCATGCACTTGCTTTTGTCGGCATTTAGGACCAGTCTAAGTTTTTGCAGCCGTGACTGAATAATATTAAAAGCGTCCTGAAGAGAGGTGAAAGCTTGGCTGAGGGAGGAAGAACAGCAATAGATGATGGTGTCATCTGCGTAATAATGGTGGGAGGCATTTGACAGATCACTGCAAAGATCGTTTATGTATAGGGAGAAAAGAATGGGACCCAAGACAGAACCCTGTGGCACCCCTTTCACAACATCTAAGAAAGTAGAGGAGGATCCGGCTACATGAACAGACTGTGTTCTGTCAGTTAGGTAGTTGGTGAACCAGGAGACTGCAAGTTTTGATAGACCAGAGTGTTCCAGGATGTTTGTCAATAGTCTGTGATCAACTGTATCAAATGCCTTGGACAGGTCTATAAATAGACCTGTATAGATCTATAAAGATCTATACAGGTCTATAAATAGGGCAACACAGTATTGTTTGCAGTCCAGGGCATGTATGATGTCATTTAATACTTTGAGAACTGTAGTGACGGTGCTGTGTTGTTTTCTGAATCCTGACTGGAATTGTGATAGAATATGGTTTGCTTGTAGGAAATCAGTTAGCTGATCACAGACAAGTCTTTCAAACAGTTTGGCAAGAATGCATAATTTTGAAATTGGTCTGTAGTTGTTGACATTTGTTGGTTCACCCCCTTTTAGCAGAGGGAGAACAAAAGCTGATTTCCAGATTTTGGGTATTTTATTTGTGTTGAGACTGAGATTGAAAATATTGGAAAGAGGTTCAGCAATGAAATCTGCAGCTAGTTTTAGGAAAAGTGGTTCTATGTTGTCAGGTCCTGCTGCTTTGCGTGTGTCGAGAGTTTTTAGAGCATTTAGAACTTCAGCGGGAGATATTGATTCAAAATCAAAGTGATTTGTGACCTGTTTGTCCAGCACATGTGGAGCTGGGGGTGGATTTGCATCAGTTTGGTCAGCAGATAACATTT
>JBBPBX010053969.1:0-15523 GCA_038048925.1 Garcialebias charrua
TTTTTTAGATTTTTCTACCTGGATTATTGAGCATGCATTAGGGTACTGCACTGCAGACTTTGCGCACCTCACAGTATGAATGTTACAACTATAATTTTTTACTCAAATCTTTGTTGTTTGCATATTTCACAGCATGTAGCCGTAGTTTTGGGGATGGTCTTGCAGTTTGTGGGATGTTGCCTTGTTTCCAGTTAAAAAATGTGTGACCTTTCCATCACCTTTTAAAACTTAGTCCAGATTAATACATTCTTACCTGTGGAACACACCTGGTTGACAGAGACATAAATATAGTCTCATTTTCTAACATTGGTGTTGGATAGTGAAATGAGTGAAACACAATCTTTAAAAAAGTATCATATTGAAATGTTTTGGAGACTACCGTATTTATTTTTTATGTCTAAGTTTCATTGTCTTGTCCTTCAGTGCCCACAGAGCAAACAGCATGAAGTCGGTCTGAGGATGTGTGCTGGACAGCCTGGTTTTTGTCTCGTCGTCTCGTCAAGGTTGGAGATTCTGTACAACTGGATAGGAACCATCCTTATTACCATCAGCTCCAGGATCAGATTCACATTGTGGATGTACAATATTGTGATTTTGTAGTATGGAGTGAAAATGATATTTATGTGGAAAGAATTCTGCCAGATGACCAGCTGTGGGAAACAGCAGTTCCCAAAATTCAGCACTATTTTACACATTGCATCCTACCTGAAATCCTGGGACAGAAATCCACACGTGACTAACCAATCTAAGAATCAAGAATGTTATTTGGAGTAGTTGATGAAAGGAGTTTGAAAAGTTTATACAAATTTAAACAGTTGCTCTTTTTTTCCCCAAAAACATTTGTCACTACCATAACATGTTTCAGCTACACCTGTAGCAAGCACTCTGCAGAAGGGTCATGTGATGTTGTTACATGTCATGACAGCTGTTTTTTATTTACAATAATCTTAATTGAAAAGTTAAGTATGTTAAATCAAATGATATATTTAAATCAATATGAGATTAGCTTGTGAATTTCAAAGGTGTTCTAATATGTTAAATAACAGCACATACAAATGTCATATGTCACAAATGTTGCAAAATGAGTCTACTTCAGAAAAATGTTTTTATTTCAATAGCAAAACTCATGTCATTTTAACTGACCAATATTCACAAAGATTGGTTATGGAGTTCATTGAATAAATTAAAAATATTCAACCTTATTGGGTAAATTTTTTTTTTGTCTTCATGAACAATTAACATGTACAAATATGGTCTGTAACAGTATTAGTGATTTAATTTACTTTTGATTTACTTTAAATGATAAATACATGTATAATCATTTAAACTTAAAATATTTATATAAATATAGTTGATTGAATTACTTGTCGCTCAGGCCACTCTATTAAGAATTGTAATCTTTCATGGAGAACATGAATCGTTCTAAAACAAATTCGAGACACAGTGGCTTTTGACACATTAAATCTATAGGCAAGGTCTTGAAGCTGCAGATGTAATCTGAGATGCATAAGTATCATAATAAATTGCTCAAATTTGGAGAGTGCTGACAGTGATGACATGCTGATGTATAAGGTTCACAGAGCTGAAAAATTTGCATCAAAACTAAAAAGTTGGGCAGTCCCGTATAAAACTTTGTTTTATCGTTGTTCTGGAAGGTTTCAGGAGTAAATTTAGTCACTGAGACTTTTTCCTTAAGGTCGCAGATCTCAGTTGTGTAGCCTTTCACTGCATCCTCCAGCTTTGTGAGGTCAACCATGCTTAGATCCGTCTGGCATTCTGCATCTGCAAATATTTAATTATTAAAAATTACGTTCAGAAATTCTATAAATAAATAAATAGTATTTTTATTTATTATTATTTTACCTTTGAATCGTTCGTTTTCAGGGGCTGGTAAGCTTTCTTCACAGAGCTCATCTTCCAGACTGTTGGCCTCCTCAGTGCAGAGAAGCTTCCAGGCCTTAGCTCTTTCCCTGCGCCGGAGGGATGCTTCTGTTTGTGGCCACTCGTTACTTCTTTGGTACCCCAGGTTAACAGTGGGGGCCCAGTCTTGGGAATGTACATCACCTGCTGCACTCGGACAACCTAAATATAAGACACCACTTTAAAGTAAAACACGTAAATGCCTTTCCTAGCACTAAGCTAACCGCTAACAACATTAGCATTCTAATCGGATTTTTTCTGGGAACAACCAAGTGTTGAACCACTACACAAGCTAGGGCATAACATATCTTACCTGTCTTTCTAGTTACTGTCCAATAAAATATCTGAAAATATGATTTAAACGATACGACCCTTACCTGTAACAAAGTGGTCGCTGCAGACTCTCGTCAGTTTCTGCACCTCCTGTTTTTAGCCGTAGGTTGTAATCCACGTTTGTCGTCTTTTTTCTGTAAGTTTTTTTAAATTAATCCCCTTGTAGCATACTACTTTCGGAACACGAAAATAACTTTTATCTATCTCTCGATTAGAGCGGTTGCAACAACCGTAAACGGCACAGAATTTAGGCATGTTGATGCTGAATCAGCAACAGAAGGAAACGGCTGCGTTTACTTCCTGCCCGGGCTGCCCCGCATCTGCATTCTGTGACGTCACTGCTACGTCATCTGAAACCCAGCAATAGGTTTCTATAAAAAGGAAGCCTCCTTTTTTCCCTTCTCAGCTTTAAAATGTGTTTAAATGGACTATTTGGCTCCACATTCACTGCAAAGCTTGAAACATTTGTCCCTGATCAACACTCAGAATAGCAGTCCAATTAAAACTCAGCTCTAAATACATTTTCTCAGGCATGAGTATTAAATGTATAAATTTAAAAAATGACCATTGTGTCTAGAAAAGCAGCACTGTGTTTAATGTAACCTATAGTAAATGCAAGAAAAAATAAGCTGCTTACAAAACAACAACATTCTGTTAAAACTCAAAAAACAGTCTTGGTTCAGATAAAACTTCATCTGGGACTGAATCTAAATTACCGTATTTTCTAGAATATAGGTCGCACTTGAATATAGGTCGCATTGCCCAATTATTGCCAAAGACTTGGAAAAATCCATATACAGTACATAGGTCGCACCTGAATATAGGTCACACCTACGTCAAAATGTGGACCGTGTTTAGCTCTGCTGCAAATGTCTGCCACAGGAGCGCACAGCAAGGCTTTTAAGAAGATTAACACTTAAAAACAATTATTTGTTTGATAAAAATTATAGCAAATATGTGTCTGAGCTGAACTTTTCTAGCAGGATAAACACCTAAAAAATATATTTGTTAGCTGACATTATTGTAAGAGTGTGTCTCAGTTTAATTTTTGTTAATACATGATTACAAATCAGCTTATTTTATAAAAAGCCATAGGTCGCACCTGAATATAGGTCGCAGGGCATGCAAAAATGATAAAAAGCCGCAACATATTCCGGAAAATACGGTATGCTCCACCATGTTGGGACCTCTGATCTAATACCCGGTAAATGGAGTTCTTTGGAGCTGCACATTTTTTAAACGTTGACTTTTGTTGTAGGTGTTATTTTCAATTTTATTAATCCAGTATTATGTATCCAGTATTATTATATATTATCCAGTTTAATGTCTAACTTAGAACCAGTTCTTTCAGTTTTACCAGATAATGACAAACCCCTGGCTCCAGACCAGGAAAACTCCAACACCATCTCTTTATTTGATCTAAACAAAAACAGTTATTTTAAGTTATAAAGTTGCAAATTTGTTCCACAGTTTGATACATCTGCCTGTGTTAATGTTACCATTTCACTTGTTTTTCTTAAGAGGAAGCTGGAGCATTCTATTGAGCTAGAAAACCAAAATCACTAAAGGATCTTGGGCTAACGTGGGTTTTTTCCTTCATATCTAGTTTGTAACATCTATACGGGGGCGGCCGTGGCACAGTGGTAATGGCAGTCGACCCCCGATCGGAAGGTCGGAGGTTCGAATCCCGCGTCCGCCAACCATGTGTTGTTGTGTCCCTGGGCAAGACACTTAACCCCGAGTTGCTCCCGGTAGGTCTGGATAGCGCCCTACAAGGCAGGCTACCACTAGGTGTATGAATGTGTGTATGAATGGGTAGATGGCTCGTATTGTAAAGCGCTTTGGGGCTCCTCAGAGGGGGCTGGAAGGCGCTATATAAATAAGCTCCATTTACCATTTTTACCATATATAACCATTTGGGAGTCCCAGAAAGGAGATCTGGTTCTTCAGATAGCGTCTCGTTTTTTTAAAAACATACCCTGAACTAAAATGTCTTCATAGCACAGAGAAACCAGGGCAGCAGGTGCCACCCAGTTAAAAGTAGACTAGTGGGCTATGTCACATCCATTATCCATTATCTTTACCTGCTTCTTCCTTTCCATGTTGCGCGGGTTACTGTGTGAGAGGCGGGGTGCACCCTGGACAGATCGCAAGTGGTCAGTCATCATTTAGAGCTAAACTCACACCAGTTACAAAAGACTAATTCCAGTATTTACCATGTCTTCCCTCATACGATATCACTCATCAATAGTGAGAAATTATTAGAGCTGATCTAGTGTCCAGGTTTATGGCAGCGATGTTCTGACTTGATGAGGAAAAGGTGATAAAGATGTTCTTCAGCTCTGTCGGGGCCGGCTACCAATTCTCAAGATGCACCTTGATTGACCTTCGGGTGGCCAGTCTGGGACTGGTGGTCCGACTGAGTGGTCCGAGAGATGAAAAAGGTCCCGGTGAGCTCTGGATGGAGCGCCGGACCATCAGCGGTGCATGTAGTTGTTATAAGCGGGAATACAGTGTAGGCTTATTGAGAGAAAACTACAAAATGGTAGCGCCGTCCAAAGTACTTTATTTTTTTTACTTTTTACAGTATAGCACTGTATCCAGTACTGTCCCAATCATGTGAGTAATATTAAAGTTGACAATCACGTGTCCTGTACAACCTTTTTTCTCGTAGTCAATCTTAATTTGAAAAACCGAGAGAGTGAGTCCTCAAAAGTCGAACCGCAAAGTAGCGAGGGACTACTGTATTCCTGTTTGCTTCATCTCTGTACTTTTTTTTACCCCGTACCCCGTTTTTCAAATGACTGCTTTTAAAATACTTCTAGCTAATACTGCATTTGTGTAATGTGGATTTGTGTTCACATTTTTCTTTAATAATAACTTTTCCTGTGTGAGAGTGTAAATATATATTTACTGTAGCAGCACAATTTGCCCACCTTCCCATTTCATGCGCCCAAGTATGTAAAAACTACCTTTTTCCTTTGAATTGTTGCTTCTGCACTGCAGGGCAGGGTTATACGACTGACTTTATGGAAACTGAGCATATTACTTGCCAATAAAGGTTTTCAGGATCAAGTTTTCTTTTGTGTATTTTTTTTTTCTTCAAATTTTGGCATGAAAGGAAGGCAGATGTCCAGAGGAACAGGTTTTATTGGAGCAGTTTGTTAGACTGTGTTTTTACTCTTTGTGGTGTGGACATGGTCTGCATCCTCACCACCTTGCTGCAGGGAGAATCCCGACAAGAGGTGGCTGGCTCAGTAATTTGTACACAGACAAGGGTTTGGCTCATTTTTCTTCTTCCTTGCTGGAGTGTCATTAGTTGAACGTGAATAAAAACTGGATTTGATTGTTATAGAATTCAGGAGGCAACTCTTTCTGTATTGACACCCTGTCAATAAAAACTGGATTTGATTGTTATAGAATTCAGGAGGCAACTCTTTCTGTATTGACACCCTGTCAATGAAAGTTATAAACACATTCCCACCACTCTGCCTTAGATAATGAGTTCTGGTTACATCTATCGGCTGTTTCTTTGAATTTTCATAAATACATATAGTTTTTTTAAAATTCCCCACTACCATAAAAGGTGATAATCATGTGCATTGGCGTATCTGTTAGCAAAATATCTAATGAGCCACTGAACGGATTTTAATAAAGCTCTCAGAAAGTAATCATTATATACATCTACAGCTTTTGGAGTCTGATTCAAGTTTAATACCGTATTATTTTACATTATTAGTGTTACGCGTATATCTTAGTGTAGATCCTTATATGCAGTACTGCTTCTTTTTATACTTTATATTTTTGCTATTTTTGTGTGTAACTGGGACCTTGAGTGCACAGTTTCATTCCACCTCGATAGGTACTTGAACTTGAACTTGAAAGTTGACACTACCTTTACAATCACAAAAATATCTATAAATCAGTCAGCTTTACAGATGTTGGACAAAAATTTGGTGTAGTAGTAGTTGAGGGTCATCCCCAACACATACTCTGAGCGCTAACTGATCATCAAGATGTTTGTTAAAAACTTTGGCATGAGAGGTGGCATGTGATAGGTTTACCTTCACTGAGCCATGCATCTGCTGTGCTCAATGAACTTGGAAGCTGAATGATGACTGTGACCATCTTTCTCTCTCCAGTTGTCTTTTCAGAGCTATAAATCAGAGTTGTAAAGTGTGCTGATTTATTTTATCTCTGAAGTCATCAGAGAAGGTGTTTGCACCCTGACAGGAGACTGGGAATTACTAGACATCTGCAACGTGTCTCTTCTGTCTATTCTGCTAATACTTTACATCTGTTAACTTCCTTAACATTGAAACATTTCCTATTGTTGTTCCAAAATTCTGCTTCTCTGGTAGTGTTGCTTTGGCTGTCTTTATTCTATTGTACTGTATTCAGTTTTGCTAACACGGGCAGCTGCTTTTTGTCTTTTCCTGCCCAGTGGAGGAATGTTTGCCCCCTGTGCTGCAGAGTATCAAACCTTTAGAGGTCGCAGTTCAGATTCTTCGTCTGTTAATGTATATCTATATGTCCTGATAAACAATAAATCAATTAATCGCATGATGAAAATTATCAACCTCATTTTCATTTATCAGCTTTATCATTCTTTTGTGTCTCTTTCTACTGAAGACACTGGATGACAAAAAGATCAACTCGGATGCTCTTCACTGACCCCTCTCTTTCTCTTTTCTTTTTGAAATCCAAACCGTCCAAAACCACGTTTTTGGATCGTTAAAAGCAGCTAAGCTGAGAAGCTAAGCTAACACTCCGACCTCGGGGAAAAAACCTCCGTCTAGTCGAAGCTCCAAAATTCACGGTTGCCGTCGTGTAAAAAGTTTTTCTCTGCAAAAAGAAGCTGAGAACTTGTTTACTGATTTTTTTATTTTTACATTAAAAGCTTTGTGTGAAAAATGCTATGCTAAAGAACTCAAACTACACCTTGTGTCTGCCTTTTTGAGAACTAGAGACAGCCCATGTCACGTCAAGGGGCTTCCCTCCCATTTTTCTTAAAGAGACACGCTGCTCGCTCCCTTACTATCCATCCTTCGGTTCAAACTGCTTTATACTGCCATCCGGTGGTTGAAAATAGGTACTACATGCTAAACAACTTTTTTTTATTTAATTTGAGAAAATTACAAATTATTGTCAAATTTCAAACAATATTATCGTTTATTGTAATCATTTCTGAGACAATTAATTGCCCAGCAAAATTTGTTATTGTGACAGGTCTATGCATATCATAACGAATTTCAACTCTATAAGAGTTTTCATTCGAAAGGGCAAATATAACCAAGTTTGCTGATGTGGGAGTTGCCATGGTTACACATAGAGATGAGGAGCAGTTCATCTGATTACCGTGTTGCAGACGTCTGTCTTCTAATGTGAGCATGGGGGGTACAATCATTTATGACTAATATTTTCAAGAGACACACCCCTCTGTGTGATGAGCTGTGCTGTTCATAGCTGTTATATTGCTGCAGTCATCCTCAGGCTGAAAATGTGACGATAACATTTGCCTTTTTAGTTTGTCGCCATTTAACTGCTGATTGACCCAGTTTCTCTGCAAGACAGCATTTGTCTGCTGTGGACATAAGGGAAAGTATGTGTGAATCATGTGTCTTACTAAAATGTCACTATAAACACAGAAATAAAGGATTTGTGTGTTGCTGTGAGCATGCTGTGGGTTAGAGTTTCAGACACAGGATCAATATGAAACCATCTACATGTATTATTCTTAATGCTATTGCATTAAACAAACTGAAGCAAATGAATTGTTGTGTTCGTGTGCTGTTCCTGCAGTATTCTTCAATCTGCCTGTCCTCTTCTTGAATGTTTTCTCAAACGTTCCTCACATGACCTTTGAACCTTTGGTTGCCTTTCTCTCATGGCATGTTAATGACATCCTTCAGGGGGATTTTGTGGGTTAGGGGGTCATTTTCCCACGTAGAGCCATCTTATCTCAAATCGCTGAGACGTACTTTATCTAAAAAACACCAACATGCTAGGATCTCGTGTGAGTAACAACAGAAAGACACTTCATCCATAAAGTTTTTGTTTCATTAAACAACAATATATTTATTGTAGCTTACCTTTAATGCTTAGCAGACCTGTTTCAGTGATGCAGGAGATACATTTACCGGTAAGTGTTTTTCAGAAAAGCAGCATAGAAATGTTGCTCATTTTCCAGTGTGGAATTCAAAATAAAGAGACCAGTTTCAAAATCAGGTAATTTAAATAATTGACTGTAGTCAATGATAGTCAGATCATTTTAAGCGCTGCTTGTGATCAGCCAGACGGGCACTCAAAAATGTATTTTTCTTGTCAGTAAATGCTCATTAGGAATAACATTAGCACACATTTAATGCAGTTTTTCAGATTAAAAATATTTACAGTTTGTTGTAGCTATTCTATGTTTTTAAAAATAAGTCTGGAGAAACATAACAGGTGTAAAAGGCCTTGATAAGAGACCAAGGTTTTGTCTACTCTCAGGCTTTTGACATCCAATTCTTTATTTGCCACTTAAAGGGGACCACATATAGGTCTTTAAAATTTTTATGTTATGTCTGTGTGCTATCTTGACAATATTAATTCATTTTAATACACAAAATAATTCTTAGATAATCAATTATACCCTTTTTAATTCTGCCATTTTTAACTTTCGTTTTGAACGACCGGTTTCTGATACAAGTTCTGAAGTCCACGCCCTTCAACGATCTGTTTACGCCCTCTGTAACAGCCAGTATCTGTAATGTGTTGTTGTTTTAAAATTAGCTCTTTTTTTATTACTCATTTGACTTACTGTTAGTGCTAGCTTAAGATAACTTACCGAAACCCGTCTGAGCGCGCCGCAATTTGCTGCTCCTTTTAGCATGAGACCACCCGAATCCGATGCTAATGTTAGCTTGTTCCTCTTCCGGTGTTCGCCAGCTCCGCTCGTTGCACGCGGCGATTTTGGGAGTTATCGCTGTTCCAGTCAAGACAACACAAAGTTCACCAAGTGTCTCCCGTAAATTAATCCGTAAGGAGAAGGTCCTCGCTGCTGCGAGGCTGCTGCGAGGCAGCAGCGAGGCTGTACAGTTGAAGCTCCGCTCCATCGCGCCAGAAGAGGGTCCCGTTGCCGCCGGTCCCTACGCCGGGGGTCCGCTCGTTTAATTTTTGCCGGCTGCGCGTTGGGAGCGATCGCAAATACACTAAAAATTGAACTAAAACATAAAAATAACAATTATACTTTATTTATAAAGCCATTTAAAAAAACCACAGCTGCAACAAAGTGCTGTACACATGAAATTAAGAACATATAAACAAAAGATGAGATGAAATCATGAAAAACAACAGTCATGTGTTTAATACAGAAGTGGGTTGAGCCTAACCAGGGGTTGCTAGGTGAGGGGCTGGACTCAGGTTGGGGTGGGTTGTCCTCTCGCTTGTGACGTCACATGCGAGAGTATTTTAAAACGAAACGTATCTTATCACAGTAAAATAAATCTACTTAGAGTAAATAAACCACTGGGTGCATTTTTTTGGCACAAGGACTGTTTTTTTATGAAGTAAATACCCAAAGTTGAGTTAAAAAAAACATTAAAAAGTGAATTTTGCATGTGTGGTCCCCTTTAAAACAAATGTGGCAGACAATTTAGGTAATTTCACGCTTTGAGGTGTGCAACAATACCAGTGGTAAAATATATAATCTGGTTTGTAAGGGAGATTTAAAATAATGTTCTCTAGTTGGATTTTATTTGTACAACTGTCTTTGTCAAACAAACATGGAGGATTGTTATGTTCTGTTGCTTATTTCTAGATTTCAAGCAATAAAGAGGAAAAAAAAACTGTAAAGTGCTGTTTGGAGAAAGTTTTCTTTTTTTAAATTTAAATTATAAACATATGTTAAAGGGTTGAACAAGTTTGGAAAATACTCTAAATGCATTTTTTTACCTCAATATTGCGATTGTAATTTAACATGCAATTCTTTTTCAATGTCATCTGTATTTTTCAACTAACACCAGCAATAAATCTGTGTCATTTGCAAAAAAAAAACTCCACTGTTTTCTACGGTGGCCCTGAGGTGCAAAACACATTAACAAATAAGGCTAAACACTTTAACAAATAGTTCTGAAACAAATTAACAAATTCTGAAACACTTTAACAAATTCTGAAACAAATTAACAAATTCTGAAACAAATTAACATTTTCTGAAACACTTTAACAAATTCTGAAACAAATTAACATTTTCTGAAACACTTTAACAAATTCTGAAACAAATTAACAAATTCTGAAACAAATTAACATTTTCTGAAACACTTTAACAAATTCTGAAACAAATTAACATTTTCTGAAACACTTTAACAAATTCTGAAACACTTTAACATTTTCTGAAACAAATTAACATTTTCTGAAACACTTTAACAAATTCTGAAACAAATTAACATTTTCTGAAACACTTTAACAAATTCTGAAACAAATTAACATTTTCTGAAACAAATTAACATTTTCTGAAACACTTTAACATTTTCTGAAACAAATTAACATTTTCTGAAACACTTTAACAAATTCTGAAACACTTTAACATTTTCTGAAACAAATTAACATTTTCTGAAACACTTTAACAAATTCTGAAACAAATTAACATTTTCTGAAACAAATTAACATTTTCTGAAACACTTTAACAAATTCTGAAACACTTTAACATTTTCTGAAACAAATTAACATTTTCTGAAACAAATTAACATTTTCTGAAACACTTTAACAAATTCTGAAACACTTTAACATTTTCTGAAACAAATTAACATTTTCTGAAACAAATTAACATTTTCTGAAACACTTTAACAAATTCTGAAACAAATTAACATTTTCTGAAACACTTTAGCAAACGAGAGAATCACACGGAAAGGGAATGTCCTAACGAGGCTGACCCGGAAGTGATGACCCGGAAGTGATGACCCGGAAGCGGTCATTTTGACCCAAGATGGACGACAGTCGAGTCACGTTTTGCCCGTTCTGTGGGACACCTATAAGTTTATTAAGCTGTTTTGTTTTTTGTGCGGTCGATCCTTGGAGTTTTTAAATGGCACAGAGCAGATGGATGCAGGAGAGGGGACATCTCAACAACCGGACAATGCTAAACAAAGTACCGTAAGTGCAGCGTAATGTTAGCTTTTTTAATTAGCCTGTGAATAAAACATATTAGCGCTATTGGTTACCTCATTTTGATTTTTGAGACCGACCTTTTTTAATTTCAGCAGAACAACCTGGCCCATCATATAAATGTTTCAAAGAGTACCGAAGCTCCAAGTCCAAAGAGCGTCAGGATTTTAACTACGGTCCGAGAGGAAAACATAAAGGAAAAAACGTGCAGGTAAGCTGTACTGACCTGACTCGCTGACTGTGAAACTGTACTAGCACAAGCACAAATTAGACCATAGAGAAACACATATGTATGTATCGTGTTTATTTATTGATTTTTTCTACCTCTTATACGTTAAATTGCTCTCATCTTTGTCACAGATAAACATTGGATTGATGGTGCCAAGTGGGACTGGTTTAAAACCTCTAAGAGGGAAAATGGTCCTGTTATTTGTAGACCCAGAGGTAGGAGCACCCGAGATACTGCAACAAGGTGTCCAGAAAATGAGAAGGTTTAACAAGGACATACAAGAAGGACCGTACATCCTGTTGTATCCAGACTGCTCAGAGGTGGTCACTGTGCCTGGATCAGAAAGACCATTCAAACTGGCTCATTATAAAAGGGAACCAGGAAGGCAATATTCCAGAATTACATTGTTTATTTGCCGTAAAACACATTTTAAATGAGGTGAGTGGATGTAAACATTAAATAAAGTATTTTAACTTGTTTCAATCTACTGAAAGACGCCTCCACAGTATCTGTATGATCAGTTATTTATTTTTACAGAAGTGGATGATGCCTCAGATTCCTATCCTGAAATTGTCATCACATCAAGGAGGCTGAGTTCAATCAAGCAGACACAGTGGTATATCAAACATTCACAAAACATACATTTTTTTATTTTTGGGGGTGGATTACTGCACTTGTAATTTACTTTTTGTGTTGTATTTTGTTCAGTATTTTGTGCAGACAGTTTCAATTGAAATAACAGAAGGATTTTTTTTATATATGTTTGAGACAAGAAAGTTCATATATGTTTGAGACTTAATAATACCTTACTAACTAAAGTAACTTAAACAAAATTGACTCTTGTTGTTTATTTTAGTTTGTAACTTATCAAATATGAAACCAAAGCAGTTTGCCAGGGCTAAATGTTTTTAGTTTATTTTAGAGAGAGAGAGAAAAAGATCATCATTCCGCTGCAGACGAGGGAGGGATGGGGGCGACGTGAAGAAGTGCCTGTGCAGATTACTTCTACTAGCATATTTAGCTAGTTTATACCAGCACATTACGGTGAAGCAATGAATAACCCGAAAACAACCTGAAAAGCTCTGAGGTTTAGTATCTACACAGTACTAACGTTGGGCACGTTTTATTAAAAGAGGTGGAACACAATCTTATTTATCTTAAATTAGCACAGACAGATACCCTGATGCATGCTCAATAATCCAGGTAGAAAATTAAAAAAAAAAAAGCTAAGTCTGGTCCTCTGGACATTCAAAAAACAACACAAAGCAACAAAAAAAAAACTGTAGAAACGTTTCGTCTTTCGTCCGGAAGTCTTTCGGACGAAAGACGAAACGTTTCAACAGTTTTTGTTGTTGTTGTTGTTGCTTTGTTTTTTGAATGTCCAGAGGACCAGACTTAGCTTTTTTAGATAGCACAGACAGAGCTCAGCCAAAGCCTTAAAGTCCTCCATCACCGAGCCTGGCTGTTAGTTTAAACATCAGGTGTAATACAAGCAGGTCATGCAGCCACACTGCTGCAATACTGTGGAATAAATGCTGATACTAATTGTTTTATTTTTATTAGTTAATTTAATTGTGTTTTGCAATGATAGGATGCACCTACTGTATTTAGTTTGTAATAAGCCTGGATGGTATTTTGGACTCTGTGCAGCTCCTAGAGATTAAATGTCCTCTAAATAGCTCCATGTCATTTGCACAGTTTCGGTGTTGGCCAAATTGTGACATCAGATGCTTAGAAGATGAGAAGTACCGGTACCTCATTCTAACCAATGGGCAAAGTGGATTCTATGTCCAGGTGAGTAAATGTTGCAATTTTCAGTATATGTACTTATGTGACAGGTACTTGTAAACCTTCATTAAAACATATTGTACATTTATTCTTCCAGATTCAGCTGACAGTGACGTGCCTGGAGCTGCAGAGCTGCACGCTGGTTATATGGACACCAACAGAACACCTGGAGTTGGACTTTTCTTTTTTACAAATACTTTACAGATAAACAGATGAAACACTTCCATAACTTTTACTTTTCAAACATGTTTCCAACATTGATAGATGAATTTTTTTGCAAATAAGATTCAGCTCTGCCACAAATACCTTGAGCTAAAATGCAGTAAGCACATAAATATTCATACCGTACACAACACATCATATGAAGCTGCTTTGGAGAAAATACCAGTCTTAATAGTTGTTTATTAGTTTTTAGTTTTATTAAAAAAATTAAACTCCAAGGCATAATATCACCTTCAGACATATTAACTCCATCCATCCATCTCCATCATCTTCCTCCTGGTTTTACGTCATGTCACAGGGGCAGCAGCTTGAGCAGGGAGTGTCCAGACAGCAACTTCCATCTCTTCTGGGAGGACTCTTACAGACTTCCCAGACCACTCCAGCATGTCCTGGGTCTTCCCTGGGGTCTCCTCCCAGTCTACATGTTAACATACAATAAAATGTACAGACAAAAATAAAAACATTATTTTGCAACTAACATATTTGTTTCAGTTTTACCTCGTTTGTCTTTACAAAACAATCAATGAAAGTGATGTGAAAGCTTGTTAAAGTGTAATAACAAATAGCTTTTCAGTTTTCATTTTTTGACATCGTGATGTTTTCAACAGCTGTGCTACATCATCCATTACAAAGCTCTGTCTTAGTTTTGTCAAAGTCATTACAACTTGATCTACAACAGGCAGACAATGAAACAGGAGCAAATTGTTGTAAGCAGGAAACTACTTAGTTTACTACTACTACTACTACTACTAGTTTACTACTCCAGCGGTTAATGTCATGGTCAGGTTGAGGCAGGGGGACAGCAAAGGGCGGCTGAGCTGAGGGAACTATCATAAAAAAATAAAAATACATGGAATTAGGGTTCCATAAAAAAAAGACTGTGTTCCAAATATTAGCCACATTGTTTACAAAATATTTGACAAACAGCGTGGAAATGCTGTTAATAAAGCAAACTACTCAGTAAAAAAATTAATTATTTTTTGTATGCAGTCAGTTCTTACCATCTTCAGCACTGTCCTCAAAGGAAAGGTCTCTCTGTGCAGAGGTGGAAGCTGCACTTGTGCTGGAATCTGAAAAGGAGCGATATCTTTCAGTTATTTATTTATGGCTTCAGTATAATTTTAAAACATCAGATGAAGTAGCTGTGAAAATTATCCAGACATTGCTATTGATGCAACAAATAGATATTTAAGGGTGAGTTGAAACGAACCTTTATACAACTCTGTATTCTTTGCACTCTCTTTTTCCTTCAGTAGAAATGACAGTGGTGATGGAAGGGCCACGGGTGTCTGTTGTGATGGAAGGGCCACGGATGTCTGTTGTGTGTTTGCCAGGACTGTAAACAATCAGAAGAAAGTAAACAAATGATTTTATGTACCGTAGCTTAAAAACATAAAGCATCAGATTTCTTTTCAGTAATAGAATGTACATTTCTTTACCGTTAACTGTTGAGGATTCTGAATCACCTGATGCGTCTGAACACCTGGACACCGTTGCAGTTGGACCTAAATAAAGATAATGTATCAGTCACTGTATGAATCCCAATTGAACACAACAGGTGGTGTTAGTGGAAACTCAAAAAGTTGTGCTTTTATTCCTTCTGCTTCTGCCAGAACACAATAGGTCAAGGCTCAGTTTTGGAGGGTTATTCATCGTAAAAGAGAATAGCACTCCAGTCCTGAAATCACCTACTTTAAGAAAAACCTGTCTTTGCTCTGTTTGACACTGGGGTTCCCTCTGTTTCCGCTGATCCTGACACTGTGTACACAAAGACAAATATGGGAGAGAGACTAAACACAAGCAGATTATATTTTAGAATTTCATCAAGTGTAACTATAGTGTGCGTACTGCTCTGACTTAAGGCCGAGATACACTCGAGCGTTCTCA